>ML799788.1:187321-209030 GCA_009831015.1 Picea engelmannii
AGGGGGGGGGGGGGGGGGGTTCAGAACAGTGGTATTGGGAGTGACACTTGTCACCTCCAGGTGATTTCAGACCCCCCCCTCCCAATACCAATTACCACCTCAGGGGGGGTCTGGAATACCACCTTCCCCCATGCAAAACCGCCCATCCAAAAACTCAAAATCACCATTTTTCCAGTTCTGACCAGTTGTCTTTCGAAGCAGATTTCAAGCAAACTACGACAAATTTTGAAAAACCGAGAGAAGTTTTACTCCATAAAGGGTTGAAGAACAAAAAAATCTCTCTGGTTTTGCACATGTGCCACCCTATGGGATAATAAAAGCTATCTTTCAGCCTCATGTTTCGGATTTTTGGTTCTTTCTGTTTCAACCCTGATTTTGTGGTAGTTGTTTCGGCGAGCTGGAGGCAAATTGAGTGAAACCAAAAGAGGTTTTTGTCCAAAAAATACTCATATACAATAAAATACTTCAGGTTTTTACTAGGTGTTAGCATTAAAGAGAAAAAAATGTCTGATCATACCCATTTTTTGTATAAATTCGGCCCATCTTTCATGGCGGACAGTTCAGGATTTTTGGGGATTTGTTGCTATTTTTGGCCAAGGCGGTTGAATCCGACTTCCTAAAATTTATGAGGGATATATCCTATTTATTGATGTGATTTTAATGTAAAATGGTTGTTGATCCTTACACCCAGAAAGGTTGTTCTCTGTAAAAAAAATTAGATCCACCAGTAATACAAAGGAATTGGTGCACAAGATTCTTGCGTCTGGACATTGGTGATGTTTTTCTTGGTATGTTAATGTTTTCTTACTCTGTTATCACCTTGTTTTATAATCATAACTATTAAAAGAAAGTTAAAGAACAAAATTTACCTTGTGTACTCATTATTTGGTCTTTTATCAGTCTTCATGTTATTCTTCTGATTTTGAGTTAAAGAAACTCTTGAATGCTTCTTTACTTAAATGAACCTCTCAGCTGTTCTATCTTTCCATCACATTTTATCTTAATCGATCCAGTATCTTGGCTATCTCACCCTGTGATGAATCCTTTTAAAATATGTTTATCCAACATTAAGTTTTAACACAAACCCCATAGCCCAATGGGATTCTAAAGTAGTCATTCAGCCAAACACCTCAAATAAAAACAAACCCTATTCTGCATAGCTAGCCTAATATCTATTCAAACAAATCTAAATTTGACAGAGAGATCCCTCTTCGAGTCTTGGAGGGATAGATCCAAGACTCGAAGTGGTTTTGATGTTGCCTCTGTGACTTCCTCCACAACCTTAGGAAAATTACAGAGCGCTAACACCCCACTATACCTATTTTTGTTTTCTTTTTTTGGCTTATACTATTCCTGCCTATCTGTTGTGTGGAGACTGTGCTGCCATGCATTTAGACTTGTACTGCTAGCATTGATATTGGAATATCTGGTAATTTCCACTCCTCAGGCCACTCTTGGACCTCCATGTGGATGTCCTGCATCGTCACACAATACTTTAGCTGCAACCACTCCTTGGTTGGTTCCTTCTTTTCCTGTAGCCACATGTTGTGACGTGATGCACACAAATTCGCTATCTGTCCATACACCTTGATAGTTTCTTATGATATCCTCCATGTATCCACCACATTGTTGTGAATCTCTATTAAGTACTGTGCGAACATGTCATTGTTGACTTTCTTTACCTTCATATCTGTTGTGCTTCGCATTGACGTGTAGCGCTTTGCACCACATTTTCTTGTCCTTGTTAGGAACATTGTATATGTCGATTCGTGCACCCCATAAGTGAAATGAGGATGAGTAACCATGAGTAGTGGAACTCAGAGCCCCAGTCTTGTGCATCCTTACAATCTTCAAGGAATGAGTAGAGTAGATATGAGTCCCAACTGATCAAGCTCCCCTTTGTGGCGCAACTGCTACTACTTCTGCAAGAACTTCTTCTTTTTGACACTTGCACATTAAGTTGCAACCAAGTAATGTGGTTACAAATCATGTCATAGGATCATTGATGCCATTGATCCTGATACCTCTATTCCCCCTCTATGCACCATACTTCACTTTGATCTCACCGGAGATGGATTTCATCTTAGTCTTGTCTTCTAGGTATTGCTCCAACTTCTCCCCATCTGTGGGTAGCCTTGTAATCTCTGCGATGAGATCAACATTGATCGATACTGGCATTTCCATCCATAAGATGCCTCCATGCACCCTTGCTAACAATTGTTTAACACATTCGTTTATGTATTTCCCACACTCGAAGTGAGGTATGTCTAATAGGTTCATGATACCGATGTTGTACAATCCCATGATCCACTGTGCATGATCCAACAGTGATGCGCCTGATGGGCCCTCTCCCCTGTTCTCTAGGTAGCTCTATGCTGCCAAATATGGGAAATTTGTGGCATTCAAGACATCATGGTCGGAGTATTTAAGGCCGTCAATTCCTCCTACCATGTTATCCCTCGTTTTTACTTCATTGGGAATTTTTGACATTACTATACTTAGCTCTGCCTGAGTGTGTTTCACACCCTGTGGACTGCTTTATGCTCTCAAATTCTTTTTCCCTTGTGGGGATGATACTTCACCCTCTTGCTCCATTTCATTCTCTATTTCGAGCTCTAGGCCTTGCAACGTGGAATCCATGGCCAATTCTGCTTCCTATGGGCCTTTTCCCCTAGATGTGTCAAATTCTATTCGTTCGATGTCCTCTACCAACTGCTCAGGCTCTTGTGTGGGTTCTTTCTCCTCCTCCACATGTAATGTGGTTTGCTCATACTCTGGAGTGTGGATTTCTTCCACATCCACCACTGTGGGCATATCACTGGTTTCACCTTGTGGTCCCCATGTGCTACTACATGTGCTTCTTTTGGTTCTTCTTGGTGCTCCAATCCACGATGGTGACATGGTGGTTAAATTCAAACTACAAGCTCTCAAGTCGACCAACGATAGCGCAATTCTTCACTCTATCGATATCCACTCGACTCGACGTTTTTCTCCTTAGAAACTATCATAATAGGTTGGTTTCCCCCCTCTTTTCAAATTTATAGTGGGATAGGGAATTGAAAGTTGTGTCGCACTGATACTTGTCACTTTTTCCCCTTTTCGTCATGTTTGTTGTGCATGGTACCTTTTTACCCGTTAACTTCTCTTCTATGCATCGTGTTTTCGAACCCTAGTTTTCTTGTAACGCCCTGTTCCATATGACCAGTTCTATTCTGTTGAGGCCCTCCATGTGCACTGAATTGTTTCTATTTTCATCCTTTTTTCTTTTTATGGTTCTTTTTTTTTACCTATCTTTTTACTATGTGGTGTTGTCTAAGTACTATGAGTTCCAATGTCCCTATATAGCTTCAGTCGACTCCCATTGATCATTCCTCTAATTTTTGTACCTCCTAAATATTTCAACTATACAACTCCCCCATCTGTGACAGGCTTCACTTAATATGGTCCCAACCAATGCATTCTAAATTTTCCTGGGTGATGAAGAAATTTACTATCATACACTAAGACTAGGTCTCCTTCCTTGAAACTCTTCCTTTTAATATGTCTTTCATTCCAAGCTTTGTCCCTTTCTTTCTGTACTTCTTGGTTAAATCCTACTAGAATTCTATCTTCTTCCATCAACATCAATTGACTTAGCCTTTCTTGTAGTGCACCTCATTTTGTCATGTTAGTGATTGCTGCTACACGTAGACTAGGTACCAAAAATTCTAATGGCACCACTGCTTCTTGTCCATACACCAACCTGAATGGTGTGTTCCCTATCAAATTTTTTCATGTAGTCATGTATTCCCATAATATTGATGGTATCTTCAAGTCTCAATCGTCCCTATTGACATTGCAGATCTTTGTCAGTGCATTCTCTAGAATCTTATTAAAGGCTTCCACTGTTCCATTTTCTTGAGGGTGATATGGTGTATTCTTTTGATGTTAGACTTCAAACTCCTGATTCATAGCCTTGATAGTACTGTTAATGAAGTGAGTGCCTTGGTCACTCATCAAAATCCTTGGGCATCCAAATCTAGTGATCACTTGCTCAAACAAGAAGTGTGTTGTTGTCTATGCGCTGCAATCTTTTAGTGGTGCTGCTTCTTCCCATCTTTTTAAGTACTCTGTTGTAGTAATGATATACCTTGCTCCTAACCTCTTTGTTGGTGGATTAATTGGTACCACAAAATCTATTTCCCATTCGTCAAATACTTGTAAGGTTACTTTTGGTTTTAAGGGAATCTCATCCAATCTATGAGGTTTTCCAACCCTCTGACATATATCACATCTTTGGAAGTAGTCCTTTACATATCTGTGAATGATCGACCACCATAGTCCTACATACAATACCTTCTGTGTGGTATCTTTTCCTACATAATGTCCTACAACAATTCCCTCATGGGCCTCTGCTAAAATCCTAGGTCTTTCATGTTCTAGTACACATCTTCTCAAGATGTTGTCAACACCCATATTGTATAAGTTTCCTGCAATCAATTGATAGTCTGCAACTCTGAATACCAAATTTTTCCTTTGTGTAGTGTTGAATTCTTATGGTGCGGTCCCTGTACTCAAGTATTGAATGATGTTAGCAAAATATTCATCAACTACTTGGACTGAAAATAACTCTACATCATGAAATTTTTCCTCTAAGTTCATAGGTTCCTCTCCATTGGTGATCCTTGATAGGTGATCAGGTCCTGCATTCAACTTCCCTGGTTTGACTATCACTTCAAAGTCAAATTACTGAAACAACAGTAACCATATAAAAAATCTCCCCACAAACACTCTCTTATTGACTAGGTATTTGTGGGAAGAATGATCTGTGAATATTTTAAAGTTTTTCCCAAGTAGATAGTGTGTGAACTTATGCAATGCATATACCATTGCTAATCCTTCTCTTCCTGCAATATTATAGTTCTTCTCCAACTCTGACAATTTTCTTCTTGCAAATTCTATAGAATGGTGTAACTCTCCCTCTCCTTGATGTGCCATAATAAGTCCAAGTGTTATCATTGATGCATCTACATGCACATGAAATGTCTTTTCCCAATATGGGAGTACTATTATTGGTGCTATTACCATTTTCTCTTTCAGAGTGTCCAATCCTTGCTGACAATCCTCATTCCACTGAAATTTATTATCTTTCCTCAAGAGTTTCTATATCGGTGTAGCGATCTTCTATTGGCACAAGGGCAGACATAGATTTCAGCTCTAAAATTGCACCAACAAGCCCTAACTAATAGCCATTTCGGCAACACCTGTGAAGTAGATGCAGTCTCACTCGAAGTAGTAGTAGGTGGTTGTAGGACACATGTGTCTACAACCAGAGGAAATACAAAGTGGATCCAAGGCAACAAGACACAACAACCACGTTATTATCTATCTTCTTTAAGCCTACTGCACGAGCTATATCTTAGATCTAACTCAATTATTCAATAAAACAACACATAAGGAAAAATAACACAACATCAATCACACAAAACAACAAGATATACGTGGTTCACCCTCTCCCTAGGGCTACGTCCACAAAACTGCATTTCTTGATATTATGGAAAAACATACAGTTCTATTTGTGTTCTTAGCTTACAAATCTCTCTCCCTTTCTCTTCTTCTCTCCCCTCCCTACGCACCCAGCTGCAGGGTTGATCCTTGCACCCAGCTGAAGATCTTACAACACCAGAGTGCTCACACAACACTTCTCTCCCTTACAAAAATAGTTACTCTCTCAATCCACAGTGAATACAACCAACAACAACAATAGTAACAACAACACCACTGAACCCCTCTTCTCTCATCTAGGTTCTTATTTATACATTACAATATCTCTTCGAAAAACCTTAGGTCGAAACCTAGGTGTCAAAAACCTAAATACGAAAACCCTAGGTGTATAAAACCCTAGGTCCACTTTGACCCACATTTTTCGGGCTTTGCCAGCCTATCTTTCCATATTTCCTGCGAGGTGCTCCAACGCTTCCATTGGTGGATTTTTTTTCTTGTTGAGTTGTCCACGATCTGTCCTCCTTGCTGATTTCTTCTCCTCAGTCTTCTCATCCAACGCCTTGTTTTCCCTTACTTCGCTCCTTCTTTTCTGTTTCTTTGACCACTTCAACCTAATCTCAATCAATGTGCCTTCCACGTAGTTCACACTTCATATTTTCTTTTCCTTTTTCTTCTCTTTCTTCCTTAATCCATAACCAAGGGCCAACATGCCCCCAATAGTCACCTGTGACTCGTCCCAAGGCACTGTAAGACTAAACCTTCTATTTCACTTCGCCTTCAGACTCCACAGAGAAGCCTGTGATTTCTTCTTTGTCCCTCCCCACTGTGTGCAAACTATATTTTCTGTATTTGTTACCCAGTTGCACCAACACCTATTACCTAGACGCTTCTCCTTCTAATTATACTAAGAGATGAGAGGCAATTAGTTATCATAGTACAATTTCAATTGACTCCTATTCACTAAACCTTCCTTCCATTCTCCGTTCAAGGTCTTCAACTGCGTAGCTCCTCCTTCTGTAACATAGGCAACCTCATATGGCCCCAACCAATGTGTCCTAAACTTCCCTGGATGCTTCATGAACTTGTTGTCATATACCAATACCAAATCTCCTTGCTTAAATTCTTTCTTCTTGATGTGTATGTCATGTAAGACTTCTCTCATTCCTTCTGTACCTTCTGATGGAATCCTGCAATAAATCTATCTTCCTCTAGTTCTACCAACTATGCAAGCCTATTTTGAACAACACTAGTGTCATCCATATCTGTAAATGCTGCAATCCTTAAGCTAGGAACTAAATATTCCATAGGTACTACTGCTTCTATACCATAAACCAACTTAAAGGGAGTCTGCATTGTCAACTTCTTGCAAGTGGTTCTGTAGGCCCCTAACACTGCTGGTACTCTCAAATCCCAATAATCTCTGTTCACACTACGAATCTTAATTAGAGTTGTCTCCAAGATCTTGTTTAAAGATTCAACTATACCATTTGCTTGCGGATGGTAAGGCGTGCTCTTCTAATGGTGAACCTCAAATTCTTGAGTCAAGGCTTCAATAGTTTTATTATTAAAATGAGTACCTTGATCATTCATAAGGACCTTCAGGCATCCAAACCTTGTTATGATATCATCAAATATGAATCGTGCAACTGTCGTTAAACTACAATCCTTAAATTCTCTTTCTTCTGCCCATCTGGTCAAAATACTTTGTCACAATGATGATGTATCGAGCTCCTGTGTGCTTCATTGGTGGGTTTATAGGTCCCACAAAATCAATGGCCCATTTCTCAAATGCCTGTAAGGTTAGTTGAGGTGCTAAAGGAATCTCATCCCTTCTGGAAGGTTTCCCAACTCTTTAGCATACATTGTAGGCTCTGTAGTATTCCTTAGCGTCTTTGTGTAAAGTGGGACACCAGAGGCTATCTCTAAGAACCTTCTGCATTATTTTGTTACCTACATAATGTCCTCTTGAGATGCCTTCATGTGATTCTCCCAGAATCAATGGTCTCTCTGCTTCCATAACACATCTCCTCAAGATCTCATTAGGTCCCATATTGTATAGATGTCCATCTATAAGTGAAAAATCCACAACACAAACTACCAATTGTTTCTTCTGCATGACTATGTATTCACGAGGTGCCATTCTTGTTGCTAGGAACTGGACTATCTCGGTGAAGTGATCATCAACCTTTTTTATGGCCAACAACTGCGCATATGGTAGTGTATCCTCCAAGCTAGTAGGTTCCTCTCCATGTTCTAACCTAGACAAGTGAGCAGGTCCCTTGTTCATTCTCCCTGGTTTGACCACAATTTCGAAATCATATTCCTGAAATAATAGAAGCCATCTTCATATCCTTTCCCCCAACTATCTTTTTGACTAAGTATTTCAACGTAGAGTGATCAATCAATATCTTAAAGTGTTCTCCCTGTTAGCACTATAAGTCACCTTTGGATTGTTGTAGAGGTAAGCCCAGTACCCATTAGTTTGTATTTCACAATGGATAAATCTTAGGGGGGTCGAATGGACGCAGACTCAGGATAATATCGCTTTAACTCAGAAAATTGGGTTGGTGTCCACGGGCAGATGAGGTCTTGATTTAACTTCAGTCAATAAGTTGTAGTAGTGGTGAGCAGGAGGAAGAACTTGAGGGGAAAATTTAGAGGTATGCTATGGACATCAGGTCTTCGAGTAACCCAATGGGGAAAAGGTTCAAATAAAAGATCCTCTTGGATTCAAATCTCCAGGAAATTGAATGAAATTGTAACCAGACTGAAATCAAACATACATCACAATACAGTTACAAAAACTTGACTGGATCATCCATGCCCGATCCATTCAGTATAAGAGGGAAAAGACAACACATGAAACTAATTAAAACTGGTTGTGATACCACTGATATCAAACCTACATCACCATAGTATAACTACCCTTGACTGGATCATCCATGCCTGAGTGTTTTAACACAACAATTATAGAGAAATGAAAAGGAAGCTTAATTTCATTAAACAAGAAGTCTCAAATGCTGATACATAACTAGAAGAACCAGAGCTTCATCAAGACTTTACAATACGGGAGCCTAGCTCAACCATCGACCCTAACAAAATATCAAAACCGAGCATTTATACTCAGAACAACTTTCCATCACCACGGGTGTGACCTGAATATTAAAATCAAAGATTTGCATCTACATCTTCTTCTGTCATTGTGCACATGCATACTTTTGTAAGACACAAACTTAGATCCGTATGGGATTTGCAGGAGAATTCATTGATAGGGGAACTTTGGGCTGACAGTCTACCTCCAAGGCCAGTCCTTCCATGCTTTCCATTTATGGGGTGAAATGAGGTTTCAACCACCTACCTCATTTCCATTAACTACTTTCATCGGGATCGGGACGAGAATCGATAACCATGAATGGTCCAGGAGACGTTCATGACTCTTTCAAGTCAATCTCGATGCCTCGAGACCACGCAGATCTTCCTCTGTGAATAATACAGGCACTCTTGGATTTTGGTGCGGCTCCTCCCCATGTCTTTATGCAACCTCAGGCCATGACCTAGGGCTCCCATGTGAAATTTCAGGATTTCGCATTTCGAGAGTCTTCACTCCACTTGATTCCAAATATCCCGATGCTCGAGTTTATGAAATAGCCCATCCATATCAATGATCGGATTTTCTATGAATTTAATGGCCAAGATGCTTGCTCGAAAACCTCAGCTGCCCACTGCTCAATAGGTGCTTACCCTTGTTTATGGCCTTTCTTCCCATATAACCATGGGCTATGATCATGGGCCCAAATACTAGGCACTTCGCTATTTTATGTTTTGTGAACTTGTGTCGTGCTCCATACTAAAATCTTCGAGTCGAAAAATCATAATTTCTTGGATCAGGTGCCACACGTCCCTTTAAATTGGATGACCCATATGAACATTGAAATTTTGGGACTTCAGGCCTTTGACATTTCGGGACTCAGGAAATGTGCACATTCCTCACTTCAACTTTCTCAAAATGACTTTCTCTGCAATTCGAATCAGTTGTCATGTGTCTGGCTGGATCACACGAATCCTACTGATTTCAGATTTCGGGGGTTTGCATCTTTTACAAATAACTTCAAAAACGTTTTGAACTCTTGATTCCCACGATTATTATTTGTTGTTGATCTCTAAACTTTGAAATGAAAATTCCTTTGCCAAACAAAACCTGCTTTCTCGCTTAATCAGAGTCCATATCAAGTCGCTCTGAGTGTTGAGCTTTGTGCTTATGTCTGCAGCCTCTGTAAACAAATACTTGGATGACTGGCTGAGGGCTCAGGAAAGAAAAAGGAGCAGTGACAGAGGTATATAGGGAAGTGACTGACCTTAGAGAAAAAAATAAAGCTTAGGGATGAGACTTCTCCGGTGAGATAACAAGGAAAACAGGTCTCTCAAGGGAAAAACTTAAGATTGGGTCTGCAAAAAGGAGAGAGACAGGGTGAAAATATAGACTTAGGTAGAAAACCACAAACCCACAAGACTCTGACAAATTATGTGATAACATTTGGCTCCACAGGGGATGGCATGCTCCCTGTGATATGCCAAGGATGTGTAGCTTTAGTGCCTTAGAATTGGGTTATGGAGTCTCCTATTAAAAATGGAAAACCAAAAATTAAAACAAAACAAGAGTGGTATTTACAGTGGTGGAACGTCGATAACGACCTAAACAAAAAAATTCTTCAAAAAGTGCCCATTTACAGGGCACCAAAAAATTCAGACGCCTCCAAACTTTGCAACCTATAAGTATTATTTGGAGATACTTCAGATATTTTGAAGGGCCCAATCCACAAGGCTTCAAATTTACCGTGCTTGTATTTATATTGTTTGGATGCATCCCATTTGAGTACTAGATATCCCAGTCGAAAATCCTCTTTTCTTACCTTCTTGTGGAAATCTTGATTTATCCTTTGTTGATGTTCATGTGCTTTGTCTAGTATCTTCTCTCTAGTCTGCTACACTTCTACCAATTGTTGTATTCTTCTGATCATATCATCAAGCTCCCCTTGGTAGTCCTGGAAATTTTTTTCCACTAGCAAGGCGAGCTGAGAAGGGAAGATGACCTCAACTCCATATACAAGATGAAAATGAGAGATGCCCAGAGACCTCTTTGTTGTTACTCTATCATCCCACATAGAAAATTTGAGCTTTGAATCCCATGCCTTCTTGTTGTCCTCAAGCAGTCTTTTGATAATATTTATAAGGCTCTTGTTTGAGGACTCTGCCAGTCCATTCCCTTAGGGGTAGTAAGGAGTTGAGTGAATCAATGAAATACTAAACTTCTCACAAAACTGGATTAATGGCTCGGCCTTGAAGGATGTATTTTTATCAGTGACAATCCTTTTTGGACAACCAAACCTTGCTATAATATCCTCTAGAAAACCAATGATTACCTTGTGAGAAGAAATCCTTATGGGGATAGCTTCTATCCACTTGGTAAAGTAATCAGTGGCAGTCAAGATCCACCTGTGCTGACCACTTGAAGTAGGATGAATTTCCCCAATGAAGTCCAGGCCCCACTGTTGAAAGGGTCCTGAAGCTACCACATGCTTCAATGGAAAAGACTTGAGTGTTGGCATGTTTACAAGCAGAGTGTGCTTGTCATTGATGGAAAGAACAACAACGATGTTGGCAGGTTTACAGGCAGAGTGTGCATAGCAAGAAAAACAATGAAGGCACATAAGGTTTACATGAAGAGTGTGCAAAGAAAGAAAAACAATGAAGATACATAATAGAAATATTGAGAAGCTTAGGAGGAATAACGCATAGTTACACGTAGAGCGCAAGAGTGTGCCAGGTCCATTACCAAAGCTCAGGAGAGATAACGTTCTCATAAACATAGACGAGACCCAAAGTCATCAAGACTCATAGAACCTTTGACATTTAGAAAGTCTTCCACTTCGGGAGGATGCATAAGCTCAGGAGGAGGAGAGACAGTGGCCTTTGGATCACCAATCCTGAATACTCGATGTCTGCTAGATCATATTCTAGTGACCACAGGAAGCACAGAAGAGAAGTATAGATCTGATCCATTGGATTTGAGCGATGAGGACCAACAATTGTTGGATCCAATATAATTGCGCAAAGGATAATGGCCGAGAGCCATCCTCCAACTCCACTAAATGCGAAGTTGCGATGAGATTTGAGTTGTTGGATCCATAGGACACGTGGTGAGAGATTATCATTTCATTGACTCGTGAGCTAGAGAAGTCAAATGCGAGAGTTGTAGCAACTTCGTTAAATGGGAAATCCCGAAATGATCTTGACCATTAGATGACAAATGATAATGGACCGTTGATCTGTCAAGCATGGTTTCAGAATATCGTAAGTAGGGAGAGTCAAGGTTGGCTCATGATCAAACACTCGACACACGAATTCACGATTTGATCGCAGCCGTCAATCAGAGGGAGAGATTTTGACCATTGATCTGATACGAAGCATTTTGGAGTTTCACGAATTGGGAGTTTCGAGGCAACTAATAACAGGAGTTCACGATATGCGAAATCGCGAAGCACCTCTCTTTCTTGGCCCCTGGTTACATATGGTGGTCACATTGATGAAGGTTAATGGAGGAGCTAACACATCGCTAGGATTTACAATGGATAGCACCGACATCACGAAATGCCTTTTCGAATAGGGTTGTGGTCACATCAACGAAAGAGAAGAGAAGGAGCTAGCGTTGCTAGAATCCACCTCAAAATTGTGAAATGACTGTTGGTTAGGCATATGGTCACTGTCGATGGTCATGTGAAAGGAAGGGGCTTAGCCAGAAAAGATAACACCCACTATGTAGATTTCTCATAAATGGAAAAAGGTGCTAAAGACATGAGTGCACAGAGGTTCTCTCAATAACTGCTAGAGATAGATTGATTGTAACTGCAAAAAATAACTGATTGCATATACCAGAGAAGTTGAAGAATATCAGGGTGATTGCTAGAGAAGTTGAAGAGTCATGAGGTAACTACCAGTGGAATGAAGACTCATCATAGAGACAATTGACATATTGAAAAGTGTCGAAGTCTGTAACTTCAATAGAGAGGATAAGCTCGACTATGACAGAGAAGATGAAGAGTCTCGATTGCCAAAGAAGCTAAGGAATATTAGTATAACACCCAATGATGATGAACGCATGGAGCGAACCACCAGGGATGATGAAGAGTTTCCATGATGATTCGGTAGAGGACTCGACATGACAAAAATATGCAGAACATAGAAGTGAAGGAAATGACGAGGTAGCTATGCAGTTATGAGGAAGAGATGCAGTAAAAGGGTTGAACAATGACATTGTAAAGTGCATGTAGAGGCATTGCGCAGAGGATGCTGTAGGGGCACAGAGAATATAAAAACGCAGAGCAAAGAAGAGATGTGCACGACTATTGAGTGTGGTTCATGCAGGTAGAATCATGCGGTGTGTAGGAGATGAAGAACATAAGAACCAAGGAACAAAAATGCATATCTGAGTGAAGAACACAAAGAGAAACAGACGCAAGGAGAGAGACACTAATGCAAGCAAAGAAAAGTAGTGTAGCAGAACAATGATGAGACTGTTAAGCCATAGATAAATTTTGTATCACCGTGATAAAGTTTTAAAAGGAAAATATTTATATTTCAGGTGCTAGGGAGGACTGTTATCCTTAGAGTTTCAAGTGGGTGCTTGAACAAAGGGAGTTGTAGCTTCCATCTGGTTGCAGTCAGAAAAAACAGGGTCGTAGGGTGGTGCAAGGGAGAACTATTATTCTCTGTTATACAGGTGAGTGCCTGTGGGATTGGATGTTGGTGTTGGAACACTCAGGGAGTTGGTGATTCCTTCTAGTGGGTGCTAGAGAAATCAAAGAGTTGGTGCTCTCAGCAAGTTGTAGCTTGTAAAGGTTGGTGCTTGTGTGTTTGGAAGTTGGTGCTTCCATCCAGTTGGTGTTGGAACAAAAAGGGAGTTGGTGCTTCCTTCTAGTGGGTGCTAGAGAAACCAAAGAGTTGGTGCTCTCAACAAGTTGTTTCTTGTAAAAAAAAGGTGGTAGCCTCAAAGGGAGTTGGTGCTCCAAAGAATGATAATGTACAGAAAATAAAGATTACTTATCATATCAAGAAGAAGAGTCTTTTCCCTTTATGGGTTTCCTCAGGAAATATTTTTCTCTTAATATTTCATGTGTGTGATTGTTGTTGGATATTCTATTGATTACTTCCCTGCATTATTGTGATCGTCATTGAGTGTTCTGTAAAGAGTTTAAAATGGGCATAATTTTTTAAGAACGGTACAACTGATTCACCCCACCCCCCTCTCAGTTGTCCAACAATTGGTATCAGATCCAGTTCCCTTTATTTAAGGGGAGATCCTAGAGCTTAAACATGACTAGCCATGGAGGAACTTCAACCAATAAGGCACCCATGTTCAATGGAACAAACTTTGGCTTCTCGAAGGTTAGGATGAGAACCTACATAATGACTTTAGGTGCAGATGTCTAGGATGTGGTAGAGACTAGTTATGTAAAGCCAGTTGTACTAGCCAATAAGGATGACAGGCTAGAATTCAGCTTCAATGCTAAGGCTATGAATGATATTTTGAGTGGGCTTGCAAAAGAAGAATTTGTAAAATTCATGCACTTAGAATCTGCCAAAGAAATGTGGGACAAACCAATTTGCAGTTATGAAGGTAATGAGAAGGTAAAGGATGCCAAGCTTCAAACCTACAGATTATAGTTTGAACAACTAAAGATGAATGAGGATGAGACAATTAATAGATTTTTCTTAAGAGTTTAGGATCTTGTGAATGCCATGAAAGGTCTTGGTGAGAAGATTGAAGACATATTATTAGTTCAGAAGATCTTAAGATATCTACCTGATAAATTCAATCCAAAAGTTTCTGCAATAGAAAAACTGAATGTTCTTAAGACTTTGTCTATTGATCAACTCCTAGGAACTCTAACTGCTTATGAAATGAGGATTAGTAAAGATAAATATACCACTATAGAAGCATCATTTAAAGTAGATAAGCATGAGGATTCTGAACCTGATGAAATTGAAGAAAAATTTGTGAGAAGACTAAAGAAAGGATCAGGCAAGTACCAAGGAAAGTTTCCCTTCAAATTCTTTAACTATGGAAATATAGGTTACATTGCATCTAAGTGTCCACACAAGAAGGAGGATCAAAACTCTAAAGGTGAAGACAAGTACAAATCCAAAAGATTTGATAAAAATAAAAGTTTATGTGTAAGCAATGATGAATCTTCAGAAGACATAGATAATAACTCTTCCTGTGAGGATAAGGTAAATGACTTCGTTCTTATGGCCAAAAAGGATTATGATAATAAAATCACATGAAGTGATGTTGATGATTAAGAATATGTGGTTGACTTGGAAGGAGAGTTGATCAATGCTTTGGAAGAGATTGAAAGACTCAAACTTAAGAAGAGAAAGAAAAAACAATTACTGATATTGTTATCTATCAAAATGTAATGGACTTTTGAGAGCGTTTTCATCTTTCTCTACTTGAATTATTGATTTCTTTGGTCTTTTGGCTAGTGTCTTAACCTCCAGGTTCTTCATCAATCCCCCGTTGATTACTTTTTCCCAAAAATCCTTTCTCTCCATCCTCTTGACCTGCAAATAAATGGTTAGAAATCCTTATTGAACTCTGCCAAATCTATTCGTTTGAGTTTGATGTATTCCTAGTTTTCTATTGAGATTTTTATTAAAAGAGGAGAATGCTTTAAAATGTATTATCCTAAGTATATATTTTCTAAAAGTCTAAGCCATATCTCAATTAAAATCACCCAAGCCATATGTAAAACCCCAAGTCCATATATTAAAATGAATTCGATACCCAAATCCAAAGCCATGAACCAAACTACGACTAAACCACTCAACATGCCACATCCCAAGTTATACCCACATGTCGTACCATCCTATATGCTAGCCATGAAATAAATAGGCCCAAATCCACGCATGCCTAATTCACAAGCTAAGCCTTAGGTCAAGATATGAGTCAATCCATTTGCTAAATCTCAAGTCAAGTCACAAATCATCAAACCCAATACATAATCCATAAGTTAACATAAAGGCCCAATGCAAACACAGAGACACATGTCAAGTTGACAAGTCAGGTGCAAGTGCTAATTTCATTAATTCAGATTGTAGGGTATCTATTCTTGCAAGATATATGAATATCGTGTCCTCTACATATGCAAAAGGTGTTAATTGTTGGCTCTGAAAAATGGAAGGTCGTGTCATAACAGTGCGCCAAGCAGATAGACAAGTTGTTTTTGCCAAGATACAGGTGTTGCAGAGTTTGTAGATGTTCAAAAGGATCTCGACTTAAGTTTCAGTGTGTATTCAAAATGGTGGAGGAAGTTGAGTTTGATGCCATTGCTCATATGGACGATATATACACTGTGCTCATGTATATTGCCTGGAAGTTAAAAAATACAGACAGAAACAAGGATTATTTCATAGAGATGGATGACAGAAGTATGCAATCATATGTTCTCATTTATGATTTCCTGATCTGCGGGTATTACAAGAATAGAACTAGATGGGACTAATATTGCGGTTTATGCTCTTCGTGGCCATTCAATTGGAGATAACAATGGGCTCAGATCTATTCAATTTTTTGAAACATTTCCATTTGTGTTTTCTTCACTCTATCTACAAGTGCTAGCACGGTGTTTCTTTCATAAGAATCCCCCCATATTGTGGTCCTGATAAAGTATCCAAGAGTGAATGCACCATTCAGGAAATATATCAAGCAACATTTTTTCTGTAAGAAGCAACTATGGTGAACATCGACCATCCATTGATTGATAAAATCTGTCATATGTCTCATAAAGAGGCAAGAGCAAAACTTAGAGCTGAATTACTGTCAAAGAAGTGATTTCTGTTGGAGATTTGGAAAGAAAGAGTACATTGGCTCACTAATCATTTTGTTGCCAAAGGAAGATATGGAGAAATTGAAGAAGAGAGATCTAAATGCAGGATACAGAGTGAAGAGTCCCTGTATATATATTTTGAATAACTTCAAAAACCTGTTCTTTCGGTGGCTTATCTAGAGTTTAAAATACGTTGTAAGTTGACGAAAGCAGAGATTTCGACAGCTAATATCACTCTGTTTCATGCCTGTAAAATACCGAAAGCGTAGACACAGCCATAATGCTAGTCTATTCGCCTAGATCAGATCTTCTTACAACCAGATCACTTAAGGAGATTTCCAAGCCCATACCAATTCCAAAATACAGAAGATCAATGTATTTTGTGGATTTTGAGGAAGTTTTAAAGTTAAACCTGGAATCTTATTCGGTTGAAGGAGAAGCAGATTTGGTCAACTCTATCTTCATCTCCAGCCTTCAAAGCATATGGCTCATCAACAGGTGGCAGAGATGATTTGAGAAGACCTTGTGGCATTGGAAGACTCATTTTTAGATGGGATTCAATCCCTTAGAAATAGGATCCAAGTTTTAGTTGTTGTATTTGATTTACTTAGAGATTTGATTAGATTAGAGATCTATTTATTTAGGATCTCTGGAAGTGTATGAGGATATTATTTAAGGCTCTCAAAGGCTATTATGAAAGGGGGAAGACAGTCTGAAGACTGTGGTTCAACTTTAGAGACTTTTAGACACTTTGTACTCAAGCTTCTCATGTTCTTGTGAAATTAATACAAGCTCTTTTGCATTTACATGTTCAGATCTACTTTTTCCTTTCTATTCTATGCTTGTACTTGGATGTTTTATTCATGTTTATTCTATTTACCTAATACTAGATAGCTCTCATCCTATATCTGTATTGATAATTGGAATTGCAAGTATCTTTTCCTTATTATGATTAGCCATTCATATGTAAGTGTTTTATGTATGAATCTGCCAGCATAGTGAGAATTCTTCATCTGTTCACCTATATTACAAACCCTCTGAACAATGATAGTTAGAATCCTTGTTTATTTGGTTGATCTTATGCATGTATTGAGTGAATGAGGTCTGATTTACTCATCTGAATTGATCCCTTTTCCCATACATTATTAAAAATTTAAGTTACCAAGATCATTCCCTTTACAACCAGGAAAAGACTCTTGGAGTGATAACAAAATGGTGCCATTCCTGTGGAGCAAAAGTGAAAGTAGAGTTTTCCTTGGAGAATGACATAGATCTATTTCTTGATGGAAAACAAGAGACAGACATAAGATTCGATTGTAATCATTTTCTTGGCGACTCCACATTAAAGAATCCACTGGGGAGGATCCGATTAACAGAAGATGAAGGAGCTAAATTCCAAATCTAGGTATCAGTTCATTAGTCTTCTTCATGAACTGTTGTTATTTTTTATCATCTCTTTCATGTTTTTTCCTTCTCATGCAAAGAGAATCATTTTCTGTTTTGTATATTCATAAAATCATCATCCTTCTTGTACATATCCATCTCTAGAAGAAGAAGATATGCATACTTCTTGTATTGTAGATATAGATTTGGTAGTTGTACCTCAACCCATTCATAAAGATGATCATTACATTCAAATCTCCCTTGAACCTAATCAACCATGTAACCTTACCGAGGTCAGAATTGATTCCAAACTTGTCCAGAGCTCAACACTTGTTTACATAACCTCTTAACCTTATCAACAACCTTCTATCCCTCATGATCAGCCCACAACCTTCCAAATTAAAATTAGGATGAAGATGTTTAAACCTATGAGACTGCCTTACCTCCTTCATCCTTATCCTCTTGATTGTTATGAATATCTCCCTTGGTTTTCTGGAGAGAATCAGGCTTCAGTTGAGAGGCACTTGGAATCTTTTGAGGATTTTATTGATCATTTTCAGATTGTTCATGAAGATGTGAACATGAGATATTTTTCAAAATCTTTAATCAGAGATGTTACTATATGGTTCAAGAATCTAAGAGCTGACTCTATTGGCTCTTGGATCGAATTCTCAAAGGTTTTTATGAAATATTGGGGTGAAAACAAATCAACAGATTCATACCTTGTTGATTTCTATGCCTTCAAGAAACAACAAAATGAAACCTTTCTTATTTTCAATCGAAGATTTTGTAACATTTACTATGGTATGCCTTTGGAGATCCGGCCTACAGAGAAAGCTACCATGATTTATTATGTTATGGGTTTGCATTTAGAACTTTCCCTTCTCCTGTTAGAAAGGAAGTCTTCATCCTTAAGACAATTGTTTGAGGATGCAAAAGGAGTGGAGGGGAATATCTGTACTTCTAGGTGGATTCGAGATCGAGATTGTTTTTAAAATCTACAAGTACATGAGGAAGAAAAATGTCAATATACTTCAGATTTTGAGCAGGAAGGTAATGAGTATAAAGAAGTTTTGGAACAACAACAAGCAGGTGAATTTATTTCAAATTGTAAATCAGATTCTTCAGTGGTTGCAGAGATTTCAATGGACAGGTATGAGTGTGAATTTTATGATCAGTTTGCAAATCAGGAAGAGTCTATGATAACTGACGATTTCATAGGCAATTATATGTTTTTAATTGATCCCTATTCATATGTTTTTAATACTATTTTATCATCATCCTCTAAGCACTTTTTTGAAGAGAAAGTTATAATGATTGATGATCAAGATTTGATCTCAAGATAACAAGAAGGTGAGCATCCTTCTAGCAGAGGAACAGTCATGGCTGAGCAAGAGTTCTCCATGGATCAACATTTTTCCGATCTTGGCTTCAAAGATCCGGTGGTAGCCTTCATGGAATCATATATTCCAGAGAACCCAAAGATTTCAGATTTTTTAAACTCATCAACATTTCCGGGTGAGTATAGTTTCCTGGATGCATTTTTATCATTGTTATTATATTTCAAACATCAACTTTTGATCCGTGACAGAGACAAGATTATTTCAGTATTGAAACTACCTGAATGGTTGTTATGGAAGTCAACATTTACCTAACCAAATTGCAGAGATGGTTAGAGTAGATTAGGGTAGGTAATAAGCTTGTTGCCTGAGCATTTATTTTCTTCCATTTTGCAGTAGAAATTTCAGTTAGCTTGTGTGAATAAAGGAAGGTTTTGAAGGTGTATAGAGATCAGTTTCACAAGTCTTGAGAATTTTCAGAGATTGGTTTCACAGGCTAGATAACTCCATAGCCCAACAGATAAGGCGAATGGAACTACTAGGTTCTTGGAACCTCATAGGGAGGTCTCCATCCCAGTTGGAGCCAGATGTTAGCTATCAAAATGTAATGGAATTTTGAGAGCATTTTCATCTCTCTCTACTTGACTTATTTCTTTCTTTGGTCTTTTGGCCAGTGTCTTAACCTCCAAGTTCTTCATCAATCCCTCGTTGATTATTTTTTCCCAAAAATGCTTTTGCTCCATCCTCTTGAACTACAAATAAATGGTTAGAAATCTTTATTGAACTCTATCAAATCTATTCTTTTGAGTTTGATGTATTCCTAGTTTTCTATTGAGAATTTTATTAAAAAAGGAGAATACTTTAAAATGTATTATCCTAATTCTAGATTTTCTAAAAGTCTAAGCCATATCTCAATTAAAATCACCCAAGCCATATTTCAAACCCCAAGTCCATATATTAAAATGCATTCGACACCCAAAGCCAGAGCCATGAACAAGGCTACGGCTAAACCACTCAACATGCCACATCCCAAGTTATACCCACATGTCATGCCATCCTATATTCTAGCCACGAAATAAATAGGCCCAAAGCCACACATGCCTAATTCACAAGCTAAGCCATAGGTCAAGACGTGATTCAAGCCATTTGCTAAATCTCAAGTCAAGTCACAAATCATCAAACCCAATACATAATCCATAAGTTAACATCAAAGCCCAGCACAAACGTAGAGACACATGTCAAGTCAACAAGTCGGGTGCAAGCACTGAGTTCATTTATTCAAATCGTAGGGTATCTATTCTTGCAAGATATTTGGATATCGTGTCCTCTACATATGAAAAAGGTGTTAATTGTTGGCTCTGAAAAATGGAAGGTCGTGTCATATCAGCACGCCAAGTAGACAGACAAGTTATTGTTGCCAAGATACAGGTGTTGCAGATTTTGCAGATGTTCAAAAGGATCTCAACTTAAGTTTGAGTGTGTATTCAAAATGGTGGAGGAAGTTGAGTTTCATGCCATTGCTCATCTGGACGATATCTACACTATGCTCATGTATATTGCCTGGACGGTAAAAAATATAGACATAAGCAGGGATTATTTCATAGAGATTGCTGACAGAAGTATGCAATCAGATGTGCTCATTTATGATTTCCTGATCTGCGGGTATTACAAGAACATAACTAGATGGGACTAATATTGCGGTTTATGCTCTTGGTGGCCATTCAATTGGAGATAACAATGGGCTCAGCTCTATTCGATTTTTTGAAACATTACCATTTGTGTTTTCCTCACTCTATCTACAAGTTCTAGCACGATGTTTCCTTTAGAAGCATCCAGCCATATTGTGGTCCTGATAGACTATCCAAGAGTGAATGCACCATTCGGGAAATATATCAAGAAACATTTTTTCTGTAAGAAGCAACTATGGTGAACATCGACCATCCCTTGATTGATAAAATTTGTCATATGTCTCATAAAGAGGCAAGATAAAAACTTAGAGCTGAATTACTGTCAAAGCAGTGCTTACTGTTGCAGATTTGGAAAGAAAGAGTACATTGGCTCACTAATCATTTTGTTGCCAAAGGAAGATATGGAGCAATTGAAGAAGACAGATCTAAATGCAATATACAAAGTGAAGAGTCCCTGTATATAGATTTTGAACATCTTCAAAAACCTGCACTTTCGGTAGCTTAGCCAGAGTTTAAAAGACATTGTAAGTTGTTGAAAGCTCCACTTTCGGTAGCTAATATCACTATGTTTCATGCCTGTAAACTATCGAAAGAGCAGACATAGCCAGAATGATAGTCTATTTGCCTAGATAATATCTTCTTACAACCAGATCACTTAAGGAGATTTCCAAGCCCATACCAATTCCAAAATACAGAAGATCAATGTCAAGGAGGAGCAAATTTGGTCAACTCTGTCTTCATCTCCAGCCTTCAAAGAAGATGAATCATCAACAGGTGGAAGAGATTATTTGAGAAGACCTTGTGGCATTTGAAGACTCATTTTTAGACGGGATTCAATCCCTTAGAAATAGGATCCAAGTTTTAGTTGTTGTATTTGATTTTACTTAGAGATTTGATTAGATTAGAGATCTATTTATTTAGGATCTCT
>ML799789.1:28640-62674 GCA_009831015.1 Picea engelmannii
TAGTTTTTGTTTAATTCTTGTTAATAGCTTAGTTGTTTTCTTTCTAACCTTTTACCATACAGCTGTCATGACTAGCAGAGCCCAACTAGGCATGTAAGCACTCACTTTTTGCTCATCAAACGACGAAAAGAGTGCAAACAATTAGCTCAAACGTAGATCCATCTACTGCAAAGAAACTCATGTGGAACAAGCATAAGTTTGAAAGAAACAGGCCAAGCATTGATTATTAATGAGAACAAGTAAAAGTAATTACGATCCTTTGAATGAAGGTGCAACAGCTTCTTCTAGTTCTCCTTGTCCAACCCCTTTGCTCAAGTAATCTCCATTGATTTCTTTGATGACATCTCACTCATGAGATCATAAGTTTGATGTAATTCTCAATCTCCATCCCCTTCTGTTCATACCACTTACAGGATCATAAATTTGGTATCAATATCTAGTCTCTTCCATGTACCTTTCACCATGAGAAGGCCTCCTTATATAACCTTGGAGAGGTCCAACCACTTGAGAGATATTTTAGATAAGTTGAGTATTCCTCTCCTTCAATTGAGGATCTTCCCTAAGATCATGCCTTGACCATCTATTCGAATCCAAACACCTTCAGGAATTGAGGGATTCTTCCCTGATTTGCCTCAACAAACCCAAAATTTTATTAGAAAAGGGTAGCACTCCCCCAAAAGCGTGCACAGGGCACTCAAACACTCCCCCAGGGAGGCTCAGGGAGTCCCATCACTCCCTGACAGTGGGTATGGGAGCTCTCTTCTCCAAAATCCATTTTTTAGTGGTTCTTTCAGTGGCAAAAGGTTTGTACTCCCTGTCAAGTGATCTATCTTTTTCAAAACTAGTCTTTGAGGTGTCTTAAGTGTCTTTATGATGCCGTTAAAGGCACGACATAGGAAGGATGGAAGTATGATGTTTTTGATACTTACAACACTTATAGTCAAGATACGACATTTGTGGACAAGATGCAACACTTACAACACTCGTAATGATGACACTTGCGACACTATTGAAGTGAGTAATTTTGATGTGTAATAATCGTGTTCCTCTATTTCAGAATCATCTTGTCTATATTCCATTCACCATTTCTCCTCAATCCTTCCATTATGTGCACAATCATCTTGTTGTTATGGCGTTGTCATTAAGGGTAAACACACGAGACTTTTGTAGAAGGTAAAGATATTCATATTATCCCCCTGTCTTTGTCATCAATTTCATTCATGACTGTCACAATCTTTTCTTCCTTTGACATTAATGACAACACAATTTCCCCCAATCTCCCCCTTTGTCATTGATGGAAACACACAGTCTTTTGCGATATTCCTCTAGTTTGTTGTAATCATGGATCTCACAAGTGACATCTCCCACTTTCTCTTTACTCTCCCTCTTTGACATCAATGGAAAATGGATATTCTCCCCCTTGCACTGTACTCTTCATTTTATGCTCTACAACCAACACCCTTCTCTCTTTTTGCAGCTCCTCCTGAGCTTGTTCTTCTCCATGAAGCTTTCATTACATTCTTGTTATTTATCTGCGGGATCCTTTTGGCAACCGTATATTCATCGAGTCACTTAATACAATCAAATCCAATGGATTATATTAAGATATTCAGGTATCAATATTGCATCTTTATCTCTCAATTGTCCTTTTCTTCCAATCAATTGAAGTACATAACCAAAAGAGTCATGGATTTATTTTTCTGTTATAATTTTGGATCCTACCTTTCATTATGTTCTTTGTTGTCTATCTGCAACTTATCACATCTCAATTTGCCTTTATTCTTCAAGATGTTGTATGCCTTCATAGATCTAAGGGATCTTCTAATTTCTTATTGCCATCATACTAATTCATTTATGTAAGAAACATCAATATCTAATCTTTCCAGATACTCACAATAAATTCATCAAGGGATTGATCCTCTTCACTTTCTTTGTATAGAGATCTCATCAATATACAATATCTCTTATGAAAATTATTAGCTACATGACCCTCCAAAATACTTGTATTAAAGGTTGTTTATTATTCCCATGAGTCATCATGGATTGATGGCTTCTTTACTTGCTTGATTAGCTTTGAATGATTGAAGACTCTCTTTGTCATATGCTTTTGTGATTTAATAAACTGGTTGTAATTACTAATTTCTTTATCTTATCAACATTCTTCTCTTGTCATTTAAGACTAGTTCCTCTTCCTTAACAACAACTTCATTGTCAGCTTCATAGAATTCTTCTACATGTACATCATGTTCAAAAGTGTCTCCTTATATTTAAAACTATCATCTTCTTCTGCCTCTCTTATCACATTTTCTTTAGATATATTTTTAGGATGTTAATTCACTGCCTTGGTCTGATTGACATCAAGAGAAACAAATCCATATCTACATAAAACCATTTTTCTGGTCACACCATTCACAAACTTTGGTCCACTGGTTGTCTGACCTGAGCATCCATTTTGTGCTAGGAGTGTAGTCTGCATTAGCATGGATGTATTTTCTTCTTGTTGTTGTTTCCTCTTCCAAACTTTTGTAGTTTCTTTCTTTTGTTTGGTGATGGTATTTTTTTCTTTGTTTTGTGCATACCAAGATACTTCACATTCTTCCTTATTTTCCGTTTCTTGTTTTGTCTTCCATACCTTTGCATATTCTTTTCTAGAAAATTATGCCATGTTGCTTCTACAATCTCAAGCTATGTGTCCATAGTTATTGCAATTGTAGCATTCAAATTTATAATGTAGGGAAGCAAATGGGTTGTAGTTTCTTTCAACATGCCCATGAAAACCTCTAGTCTTGTTGCTCATATGATCATCCTTGTAATTCTTGTGAGAGATTCTACTTATATTTATGATATAATAATTTCTTCCATAAGCTCTGCAATTTATTTCCTTATGACCAAAATTGATGCAAGAAAAATAGTTTGATACGTGGTTGTGAAGGGTATTCTTAATGGAGCAACTCTTTTGAACTTGTCCTTATCTTTCTTGAGTGCAAAAACAATCTATCATTGGTCATGATTTCCTTCCTTGTTGTTGGAACCTTTAAGAACATTTGCATAGCTTTCAAGATTTTCTTCAATTTTCTTTTCTGGTGACTTAGGGCTTGCATATTCTTCAAGGATCTTCTGATTGTTGTCATAACCAAGGCTTGAATTGATGAATGGTGACATTTGAAAAATAAGTATATTATCTAATATCTTTGTACTCTTTCCAAACTTAAAGCTTTTATTCAAATGATCAATTGTTTTCTCTAGTTCCTTTCTTAAGGAAATAGTTTCAGCTTTTAATTTCTCACAATTTTCTTTCTTTTCTTTCAACTAACTCCTCAACACTTCTTCTATCCTCTTTGCCTCTTCTAATTGAGTCTTCAAGATGATAATTTTCTTCTTAGTTTCTTCAATATCATGTTCCTCCTGTTCATATTTCTACAATTCCTTTTCATGCTTTCTATTCTTTTCTTTAAGTCTATCTATTTCTTCCAAGGAACTAAGGAGTTCTGCTTCAAGATCCTCTTCCACTTCAATCTTAGGATTTCGTTTTTCTCTCGAATTTGTGCTTCCTTTTTCCAATTCATCAGATTGTGATTTTAGGTCCGTGAAGAGAGTCTCTTCTATTTCACTATTATTGTTACCATAACAACTGCTATCCTGATTGATATGTAGATTCTTTCTTTGTCTGTAGGAATTTTCTCTCTTCTTAGTCTTATCATTTTTGTATTTTTTGAATATGAAATCATCGCTTTCATTGTTATTTCCAATTCACAATGTACTACTTCTTCACCATTAAAACATTTAAAAAGAGGCTTACCTTTTTTTTTGTCCAATCATTTCTTGGGATTTCTGGAAAAGTTGGCTTCTATAGTATTTGATTCATTGTCTGAGTTGTCACTTGTTTCATATTCTTCTATCCTTGTCCATTTTTAAATTTCTAATGTTGCTTGCTTTGCATAAGATCTTGTAGCTTGTCCCAAATCTCTTTAGTTGATGTAAAATATCTTGCTTTGCCTTTTTTTGAATCCAGTAAGCCACTCAAAATGGAATTCATGGCCATTGTATTGTTTTCACTTTCCTCTTTTGCAACTGCATTTGAGGGTGTGATAACCAATGACAACTGATTTCCAAACATCAGACCCCATTTCATGTAGATGTAGCTTCATTTTTATGTTCCATAATACATAGTTTGCTCTGTCGAATAAGGGAGATTCTTCATTCCAATCCATGTGTGTTACAAGGATTCACCTTCTAGTGGTTAGATATTCTGAAGGAACCCACTCCGATACCAATTGTTGGCACACTTACTTATACTAAGAGGGGGGGGTGAATTGATATAGGATTTTTTTTATTTTTCTTACAATATTTATCAATTTATTACTTTACCAATTATAAGAAATAAATGATAAATATGTACAACCATGTAATCCACAATACATAGAGATTTAATGTGGAAACCCGAATGGGAGAAAACCATAAAACTTATCTTTATAATATCATGTAGGAACCAACCTACTTTTACAATATTTGCATGCACCAACTTGCAAGAGACACCAATATCCTCAGTTGAGCACCTACTGAACAATTCATGTAGGCACCAACCTACTGTTGTAATATTTTGTAAGCACCAACTTGTTGGAGACACCAATCCCCTTAGTTGAGCACCAACTCAGCAAGATGGAGGCACCAATCTCCTTAGTTGAGCACTGACTCAGCAAAATGTAGGCATCAACCTATTGAAGATACCAATATCCTCAAACTCTCAACAACACCAAATTATCTATGTACTTCAATCCTTCTCCTACAAAAATATGTTTCTCTGTCTTTGTTGTTACAAGACTTTCCTTCAGTTCACAATATGCTTGATTTTGAGAATTTTCTTAGACCTTGCACCTCCCAACCACCCTTAGACACTTGAATTCTTCTTTCTTTCATTTTCTGACACTCGAAAACTTCCAAGCCTCAACTCTCTTACTCCTTCATACTCATCCATGCACTTCTTCACTTCTAATCAAAACAATCATGGCATTGTCATTTATACACTCCTTCTCTTCAAGGATTTGTCCACATACAAAAATAAATCATTCTCAAACAAGTCAGCTCCAGATATTTGGTTTCTCCTTCAAATAAGGTTGCAAAAGTCCTCCATGGAAACCGATCCCAAATTCCTTCTATTTCACGTGATTCTCTCACTGACCCTTGACACTCAACAATGGTCTTCTCTGATCTTCGAATTGAATTCCAACTATAGATATTTTCTCTATTAATCAAAACGTGCAACACAAACTCGATGCTCAACAATTGTTTGATTATTCCTCTTCATTTAAATATTAGTCGTTTATCTAATGTTGTTCCTCAAATGTCAGAACCACTGAGTTTACCGAGTCACCAGGCCCCAAGGCCTTCAACTTTTCATCTACAACATGTTTTCCCCAATCCAGTATACCAGGCCACTTTCCCATGAGACTTCAATCATATGGCCTTGACCTCAATTTCACAACAATTGTTTGATCTTGTCCTAGACTGGATCTCGACTGTTGATTTAGTTTTCACACAACACAAACCTCCAATCAGATATTTGATTAGATATCAACCATCAATCTATTCTTCGATCATCGGGACTACCGGGCTCACCAATCCACCAGGCCATTGGGCCCCTGGGCCTTCAACACTACACCACTCCTTCAAACTTCCAGTATCTGATATGACGTGGCACTAATACGTGCCCTGACACATGATCTCCACATGGACTACCATACACATGTCATGTATGACATTGCACTGACACATGACTCCTAATGTCATCACATCCTCTGGATATTGTTCATACACCATGTTGACTTGGCACCAATACATGACCTAACACGTGGAACTGACATGTATGCTTTCATGTTTATGATGTGGCAGTTGTTATGGTCTTGACATGGTATCAACCACTGGGGTATCGTGTGCTTGGTTGCAAAACCTTCATCATTCTTCTAATATTCGATATGGAACATTGCTTTGTAGAATCGTGATATCAGGATATCGGCCCACCTGGCCCCCAGAACTTTAATGCAACCATTCTCCTCCAATATTTTTGGTATCTGATATACTAGTGCACTCTCCGAGACACGTGGCTTAATCCTCCCATGAAACGTGGCTTAATCCTCCCATGACACGTGGTCAAATCGCAGTACTCATGGAACTGATGTGGTCATGATACATGGCATTAACATGGAATCACCATCGACTCATCGAACACCAAGAGCTCGAGGATTCAACACTACGCTTCCACTCTGATCCAATATGGAACCCTGTCTTCCATGTTATGGCCACCAGGTCTACCGACATACTGAGCCATTAGGTATCAGGCCCCTGGGACTTTTGATACTGTGCATACACTATGTTTTCTCCTGATATTCAATATGTTGATATCAGATCATCGGGGTATCGACCCCCCTGCAACCTCAAAAATTCACTAACGATCCATCGATCTTTCAATAGACTATATCTGTCATCATGTTGATGTGGTAGATGAGGTGGCTTCCCCGTGGCTTTTTGTATTGTCGTAGTTGCTTGTGTGGCATCTGATATGGTCCTTCGGGGCATCGACCTGTCGACCCACCGGGACTTCAATGTTGCAATGATGTTCCACTCTATCGATATCAGACCACCGGGGCATAGAGCTCCCACAAGTTTTCCCACTGTGCTAACACTCTGATATCCTGGTCTCCTGTATGCTCGGTCCCACAACCAAAAGGTAAATTTTCACATAGGGTTTTGTATCTCTTCCATTCACATTTAAATTACATTAAAGTGATTTTGCAATATAAACCTTTCGAAATAGATTCTCCTTATGCATGTGGGGTATTTTCTTTTGCCTCGATTTGGTTGACCGGGCCCAAAACCTTCACACCATAATCCTGAGCTTCCTCTGCACTCTCAAACTTCAAAAAAATGTGATTGATTAACCACAATCTTTAGCATTGCACCTCCTCAGTCTCGTTCCTCTATTTTGGGGTCATCTTGTCTATATTTCATTCTCCATTTCTCCCCAAGCTTACCATTTCATGCATAATCATCTTGTTGTTATGGTGTTGTCGTTCAGGGTAAACAAACAAGACTTTTGTAGAAGGTCAATATATTCACATTCTTCTCCTATATTTTTCATCAATGACATTCATGATTGTCATAGTCCTGTCTTCCTTTGACATCAATGACAACACAAATTCCAACAATCCTGACCTAGAGAATCTTGTTAGAAATTAGATGTCATCGACATCTATCTCAAGAATCTCATTTTCAATGCGAAAGGCATTAATGTCGTGATGCCATCATGTTATGAATTTCTATACAAACTTTGGGTTACCATGTAGGTTTGCACATTTGAAAAACTTGAGTAGCCCACAATCCCATAAAGCGCCAAGTACCATGGGGTCTTTCTGAGTGGTAATATGTTCTACCTTGTGGTTTCTTTCTCACCAATATAGGATATCCATGGTGCATGCATAGTTAGAAAACCATGAGAAAGTCAGTTTTGAATGAAAAAACTTGAAAATATATTTCTTCAGGAAATGTGCATTTCCTCTTGAGGCATAAGTAGTGTGCATGAGGCTTGATCTAGCTTATATCGCACAGGGTTTTCTGCATGGCCATGCTAAATTGGGCCCATGCACATAAAGCCTTAGGTTTTTCCTGGGCTTGGAAACCCTTGGAATATTAGAAAAATGATGAATAAAACTAATTAAAATGGAGAAATTAGTGTCTACCTGGAGCCGACAATGTTGAAATCCCATGGTAGATTCCTTTGAAAAATGCAATGGAAAGTCCTTTTGTGCCCTTGGTAAGAAGTGAATGGTAAAATATTTACAATAACTCAATTTGATATACATTTTACCCTAATGTTTTCCTTATAAGTAAATTTTTTAGGTCCATTTCCTTCTTAATTTCTACTATAATCTTGAATTTTTATCCAAATTAACATTTTGAGGGTGCTTTTAAGTTTTGCAAGATTGATATTATTCTATTTGCCATTTCTTTAGATTCAACATTTATTAGACTTCTGAGGTAATATTTATTGAATGGCATATAAGGTTAGGATTTTCCTTGCATATGTGCACTCTTAACCTTATTTAGTTTCAATGTGCCTTAAGATAGACCCCACCAATTTGTGACACATAAACCACTCTTTATTTTTCATTTGTCGTAACTTATGTGGTAGAGCCTACTTATCATATGCTACCCTAGTTAGCAAANATGTGCACTCTTAACCTTATTTAGTTTCAATGTGCCTTAAGATAGACCCCACCAATTTGTGACACATAAACCACTCTTTATTTTTCATTTGTCGTAACTTATGTGGTAGAGCCTACTTATCATATGCTACCCTAGTTAGCAAACTGCTTGCCCTTTGACACACATGTCGATTTTTTCTCATAGGCTTGGGAGCCCCATTAGTCTCTCCATGACTTTGACTAAAAAATCACATGCTTCTCTCTCATATATATTTTATCTTGTTACCTAGTGGGATTCCTTTATGTTTGATTTGTAGTTTCATTACTTGTCACTACTTGCACACTTGTGCCTAATTCCTCACTGTAGTTTTATTCCTTATGCTTACTGCTATTGCATTCATTCGTTGTTGTTCATTTGCATAAGTTTCTCATGCATTTCAACCCTTATCACTAGTGGAGACATGTTTATGAGTGTCCATATCTTGCACTTTTCCCTTGCATAGGATGATTCCATATGCTTGGAAGATAGTTGCTCTTCCCATGAAATTCATCCCCTCCTTTGTATTATAGCATACTTTTATTCTTTTCCACGATTTATAATATGAAAACGAAAAAAAAGAAAAAGAAAACGAGGTAAAGAATTTAGATCTTTATTTTTCATTTTTTCTATCTGGAAATAGTTAGTCTATGTCTCCCTTTAACAAAGAACCTATTTCAAGTCAATTCTTTATATTTTTTTTGTAGTTTGTTTGTAGTATCATCTTAGGAGTTGTACCATGCTTATGAGTTAGTACTCTTTTAATTGATTACTCTTCCAATCCTTATGGAGAATGCCTTAATTCCTCCTACATTGATGGTTTATGTTATTGGTTTCTTTTGGTGTCGGCTACTGACCATGTACTTATGATTTCATGCTAATGTTCAAGGGATTTTTATAACCTCTATGTTCCTCAATTATCTTGACCATCGATATCGACCTTCCCCATGTCAAGTTATGCTCAGTTTATCATATCTCCAATGTTTTTTATTGTTCCACTATTGAAGGATCCATTAATGCCTTCTCATTGGTGAGTCTTTTCCTATCGACCGCAACACATTATTCTAGGAGGAAAACTTAGAGACTTTTATGGTACCTTGGGGCTTGTAGTGATTATTGGCAGTTTCCCTCGATTTTGATAGTGGGTTCTCATCAATGACTCTCAATCAGTTGATTCTTCTAGTGTTTGACATCATTACATCTATTCACGTTGTATATAATGTACTTGAGTACCTTGGTGTTTGTTACCACTTGAACTCTCTCCTAGGAGGTAAAGTCTTAATCTCAATGGGAGAGCCTAAGGGAAAAACTATCAGGCAAGCCACCCATTGTCACCTCGATGTCCTTGCCCCACTCTTTAGACTAAGGAGATGGGTGATCCCAATCTGGGGAAAATCCATATAGTCAAGCAAGCTAAGTTGGTGTAAAAGGTGTAAGTAGCCTTATATCTTTGACCAATGAAATTTTATGAATAACAATCAATTTTCCTTATACGATAAGTGAGTTATTCAAACATGCACGTAGATCATTACAATTGCCCCAAGTAAATTATTAACCAATGATTCAAAACGATGAAAAGCCTGGCAAGGAAATGCGACTCTTTAGTTAAACCAAGTTCATGTATTTATCCAAGCATACTTAGGAACCATTAAACATCCATATCAAATCCATTCACAAAGTTCTTGAAAAAGATACTAGAAAAAATTAGATGATTGAATCCCAAAAGTGTTGCAAACGAATGTCATCCATGTGACCAAATGAAACCATCCAGTGTTCAATCTTCAAGGAAATGATCACTATTCAGATTGTGTGGTGAAAAGTAAAGTGTTGTAGCGTTACAAATTTCCCACAATGCCAACAGTCTTAGATAGATTTTAACGTTGTTATGGATTATTTGTGTTGTGTAAATGCCCAGATCTTAGTGTTTTAACATTGCCATCATAAAAGTATTGAAATGCTATTGTATTTCATAGTTCTTAGTGCCAAGAAATGAAAAAAGTTTCAATGTATTAAATATGCTTATGATAGCCAAAATAACCATGAAACTTCAATACTTAAACACCAATAGTTCTCTTCAACAATGAATATAAGAACTCAAAATATGAAATGTTGGTGCCTTATGACAAGTTGTTCAAACACATTTATTATCAATTTATTTCTTAAGACTGTTCAGATCACAAAGTGAAAAAAACATTGTGAAAATAGCTTCCCATGTTCATTTAGCAGTAGAATAAATGTGCAAAAAACCCACAGAAAATCAGAGTTTATATGAGGTTCAAACAGGTCATAAGAGACCCCTTTTACTTTGTTCAAATTTTACCAGCATTCAAATCCTCAAACCAATAGAAATACCTAAGAAAATTTGCATCATTCATACATTTTAAAAACCCTCAATTTGATAATNATACTTAGGAACCATTAAACATCCATATCAAATCCATTCACAAAGTTCTTGAAAAAGATACTAGAAAAAATTAGATGATTGAATCCCAAAAGTGTTGCAAACGAATGTCATCCATGTGACCAAATGAAACCATCCAGTGTTCAATCTTCAAGGAAATGATCACTATTCAGATTGTGTGGTGAAAAGTAAAGTGTTGTAGCGTTACAAATTTCCCACAATGCCAACAGTCTTAGATAGATTTTAACGTTGTTATGGATTATTTGTGTTGTGTAAATGCCCAGATCTTAGTGTTTTAACATTGCCATCATAAAAGTATTGAAATGCTATTGTATTTCATAGTTCTTAGTGCCAAGAAATGAAAAAAGTTTCAATGTATTAAATATGCTTATGATAGCCAAAATAACCATGAAACTTCAATACTTAAACACCAATAGTTCTCTTCAACAATGAATATAAGAACTCAAAATATGAAATGTTGGTGCCTTATGACAAGTTGTTCAAACACATTTATTATCAATTTATTTCTTAAGACTGTTCAGATCACAAAGTGAAAAAAACATTGTGAAAATAGCTTCCCATGTTCATTTAGCAGTAGAATAAATGTGCAAAAAACCCACAGAAAATCAGAGTTTATATGAGGTTCAAACAGGTCATAAGAGACCCCTTTTACTTTGTTCAAATTTTACCAGCATTCAAATCCTCAAACCAATAGAAATACCTAAGAAAATTTGCATCATTCATACATTTTAAAAACCCTCAATTTGATAATCGAGTAACCAACATTATGTGAACAATGTCCACCAAGGGAATTGAATCTCATCATTTATTTGTAGAATTACATCTCATCAATTAAAAAATAGATTTTAAATTTATTTTTTTTTTGACAACATATTATATATATATATATATATATATATATATATATATATATATATATATATATATATATATATATATATCAAGGAAATTATGGCGGAAAACCCTTCGAGTAATAGAAAATCAATTCAAGTTGACTTCCACTCCAAAAAAACACATAAAATAATAAAAAAAATATTTAAATCTAAATATATTTATAATTTTTTTGACAAAATATTAGGTAAAGTTTTGTAAATTGCATAAGGTAATCCTAGCATGGATCCCGAAATGATTCCTTGAGTTAATCATGCAATTATGCTATAGATTCATCTAGTTTGGGGGAAGAGAGAAAAAGGGCATGGCTTTGGTCTCTCGGAAGAAACTTGCAATTCTAAAATGTCAAAGAGGGTGGGGGCTTAAAAATATTTTTATGGGCCCCCGGATGGGGTGTTGGTGCGAGCCACATGGTGAGATGAGGAGGAGCGCACAAGCCAGCGCGGCAGGGGCCATGTGTCGGGCTCATGCCAAGATCCACCGCCTACTGCATGCATTTAAACGCCTATACGACGCCCGTTGCACCATTAACGTTGGTGCGCCTGACTCCCATTGTTGTCCCCTCCATGGCTTCTCTAATTGAAGGTGCCATTAACCTCCACATGCGTCCCGACCTTCATTTCCCTCAGACACCCAGACATGGCTTACTCTGGTTTCCCTCCTCCTTGGTTCTCACCACCATTGGGCTACTCCAGGCTCTCTACGTCCATCCGGGACTCTCTTCTCAGCCTTGCCTTCCCTGCGAGGTCAGAATGTCACGACAAAGAGGGAGGCCAAGGAGAGGCTCTCCATGGCATCCTCGAGTACCTAATTCTCCCCCTGGCTCACCTTCTTCGCACCCTTCCCATTCTATGCACTCCTCGCAGCCCGATATGGAACCTCTCGCCACCTCCACCCCGCCTGCCTCCCATCTTGAAGGCCTGGTCCTCACCGACAGCTTGTTGGGCTCACTCTCAGGACTTCCCACAGCCCCTTCAAACTCCCCAGCCAGCGTGCCAGTTTCTGCACCGGCTGTCTTCCCATCCAGCCCACCCTTGGAGGCGCCACCCTTTCTTCGGGATGCCCAGCATAGGCCGTACTCTTTCAACGAATCCATCCCAGACTCGCAGCTACAGGACAACCTGGCCATTCTCTCTGGGCTTGTTTTTTAGCTCCGGCAAGGATCGGAGGACCTACATTTCCAACTGCAGCTACTGGATGGGAAGACCTCGGCTCTCCTCCATATCCTTTCCACCTTCCAAGGGACCTTCCACTCCACTCCAAAAGCCGTGGGAGTAGCAGAGCTTCCCCATGCAGATCCCGTCGGCAGGAATGAACAGGTGCAAAAACCAGAAGGTGGCGACTTTGGGCAGGACATGCATGTGGACACAGAGGTTGCGGTAGCCTTAGGTGTCCACACGGAAAATCCATCCGGAGACACTCTGCCAGATGCCAACTTGGAAGGGGGAAACTTGGATGCTGACATGCAAATGGAAGGGAAAGGGACGCCCGTTGAAGAGGAACCCTGGGACGAGGCATATCAATCCACCTGGCCAGGTTATTTGCCAAGCGTCTGACCCTACTGGGGTTTTGATCTTTTCTCTAGTTTACTTTTCTTAGTTGTAGCCCAGTCAGTTTAGCTTTATTTTTCTAAGACTGTTAGACTGTAAAATTGCTAGACTTAGTCGGTTGGCTAAACTGGTTTCCCCTTGGGGCAGTTCAGTAACTACAGCACGACTATTTTCAAGCTTCTGTAACTCTGGTTTGGATTTTGAAGGCTCTTTATATATAAAATCTCTTACTTACAAAAAAAAAATAATAATAATAATTTTATGTTCTTAAAAGTTCTTACTAACTTGCAATTCTAAAATGTCAAAGAGGGTGGGAGCTTAAAAATATTTTTATATTCTTAAAATTTCTTACTACAAAGAATGTATGGAGGATTTTGCAAGGTCAAGATATATGGGTGCAAGTCATAAAGGAAAAATACCTTGCCCTTAATTCCATTAAGGATTGGGTCAAGACTCCCATAAAAAAAGCACAAAATTCGTCGATCATCTAGAAAGAAACTACTTTGGCCTTGCCCCTGATCGGGAAATGGTTGATTTGGTGAGTAGTCCAGGGGGGGGAATTATAGGTAGGCCTTGATCCTTGGATTGGAAGCAAGGAATCTTACAAATTGTTAGTCCTCCTCATCTAGGAACTCAGGTTCAAATGATTCCACACTCTATGACATATAGCAAGGGGACCATTGGCGAAAAATCGACAAAAATAATGGCTCTCATGGAGGGACTTGGACCTTAGGGAGGAATTTGCATATTTTTGGAAGGCCTACACTGACAACCTTAGGAAATGTTGTATCAATATGAATGATGAGGAAGATAAAATTATCTGATAGTTGAACCCCTTTGGGTGTTACGAATCAAAAGTTGGATATAAGGCATTGGCATTGAAAGGAATTGAGAACCCACCACTCTAGTGGTGGAAACCCATCTGGAAGTTTAAATGTCCTACTAAATAAAAATTATTTGCGTGGCTTTTCCTTAATAACAAGATCCTCAGTTGGGATATTCTACAAAAAAGAATCTTTGAAGGCCCTGGTAGATGTTTTCTTTGTGAAGAAAACCTTGAACCCAACACCCATCTCATCATCTCCTTCTCTTACTTGAAACAAGTCTAGAAATAAATCGAAGGCTTAAAAGGAATTCACAAGACACGGGAAAAGGGACACATTGAAGAAGCACTCTAGAAATGGTGCCAAAACAAGGACACAAAGAGGTACAAAGCTCTCCCCCTCACTTATGCTTGGGGAATTTGGTTGACAAGAAACACCAAATTATTTGAAGGTATGAACACTTTGCCTCTCAAATGTGCCACTCAAAGCCTCAAAATTCTAAGTGTTTATCCTCAATTCTCTTCTTCTCCTCCTCATAAACAAGTTTCAATGGGCCATATAAATGAATAAATTCCTTGGGTTTACTTTGGTGGATCCTCTCAAGGAACTCCTTCTAGATGTGGGACTCGGCCCGTAAGAATGATTTTAGGGGCTAAATTTCGCTCATGGGCTAATTTTCCATGGTTTTTCCAAAAATGAGATTCGTTATTTTAAAAATGATTCACCCAAATTCTATAGGATAAAATTATTTTACCTTAACAATCGCCAAAATTTCATAAAAACTATACAAAAATATCGCTAATCAATTATAGTTGGAATATGAAGGATTACTAAGATTCGCCAAGGTTTCTATATTTTAAAATAAATTTCCATCCTTAAAATCATCCCTAGACTCGAGGATTATTTTCCTCTCGCCAAATCACACCATATCATTCAAAGCGAGAATTAGACAGACCACAAACAATTTCATTGAACTTATGACACTTAGATTGGTCCTCATTATAGCCCTTGAAAAAGGTGTTTCACAAATTCAAATCATGGGAGACTCATTATTAGTCATTCAATGGATGAAAGGAGACTTCACCTTGAGAAATTGTATGCTACAACCTCTTATTAGTCTTCTTCCTCTGAGCATTCTCATTATTAGTATTCTTCCTCATTATTAGTCTTCTTTCTCTGAGCATTCTCATCACTCTCATCATTCTATCCATAAAGCCTCTTTTAAGAAACCATTATTAAAGCTTGATGTAAAATTTGTTTTACCTATGTTTAATGGATATGTTAATCCTAAAAAGCTAGATAATTGGATCCGATGGGTTGAAGTGTATTGTCGTGTCCATCATATTGATGAAGAGGAAATTAAAGGGCAACTGGCTTCTCTTCGGTTGGAAGGCATCGCTCTTGTATGGTGGGAGAGTAAGCTTCAGGACAGAAGTAAGTGTGGTAATATTCTTTCCTCATGGTTGAAATTTAAATCAACGATAAGGAAGCAATTTTATCCATTAGTGTATTTACATAAAGCAATGATGGAATGGCAAACTTTAAAGCAAAGTAAAGGTCAAACTGTACAAAGTTTCATAAAAGAATTTAGGAAGAAATCTCTTGCATTGAATATTCCTTTGGATTCTTATGAAACTTTAATGAAGTATATTGGCGCACTTCATAGTTATATTCGTCATACTTTGCTCTTGTTTAACCCCACTGGTCTTGATGAAGTTTGTGTGCAAGCCACTCACCTTGAGAATAGGGGAAAACATGTTCAAGAAGATCCCACGAAGAAACCTTCCAATTTACCACATAAGACTTTTAAGAAGTTTAAAAGGAAGGACAAGAATACTGCTACAGTGATGAGAGAAGGAGGAAAACCATCTTGCACTCATTGCAAGAAGAGTGGTCACGATGAAGAACACTGTTGGAAACTGCATCTAGAAAATAAATCGAAACAGTTTGGTGGAAAGGGGGAGACAAAGACTGTTGCTACAGTGCAACAAGATCTTGGTTCCGATTCAGGAGGTGAAGGAAAGATCACAACGGTTGGAGTACAAGGTAAAGATTCTCTTCATGCTAGTTCTAGTTACAATAATGAATCTCATGTTGATGAATGAAAGAGGAATGAGTTATTTCATGTAAGAGTTGTATCTAAACATACTAAGATAGATACATTATTTGATTCAGGTTCCCAAGTAAACTTAATATCTGAAGCACTTGTCAAGAAGATGGGCCTTGAAGAGAAACCACATCTAAAACCTTATCCTCTTGGTTGGGTATATGATAAGGAAAAACTTAATGTCACCAAACAATGTAGTATCAGATTTGCTTGCTTCAAAGTTGATTGATGAGGTGGATTTGGATGTTGTACCACTTGATAAATGTGGCATAGTGTTGGGAAGTCCTTATCTTTATGATAGAAAAGCAATATTCTTTCGTCATGAGAAAAAATACCACCTTACTAAAGGGGGAGTGGAATATATTGTTAGAGCTCACAACATGAGGGTAAATACAACACTCGTTAGTGCAGGGAAAATGAAAAGACTCGTAACACTAATAAGAGATATGTACTCATAGTCGTCAGAGAGAAAGATGTCGGGACATCCGATGCTTTCCAAGGGTGTGATCCATCTCATAAAAAGGAATTAATTGAAATTGTTTCTAAGTATGATGATATTTTTCAGGAACCAGATGAATTACCTCCTAAGAGGGAAATCCAACATGAGATACATCTTCAGCAGGATTCTCCTCTTACTAATGTGGGAATGTACAGGATGTCATTTGTGGAGATGACAGAGATCAAGAATTAGGTACAGGGATTATTGGATCAAGGGGTCATCATGCCCAGTTCATATCCTTTTGGTTCTCCAATAGTGATGGTGCCAAAAAAGGATGGCACATGGAAAATGTGTGTCGATTACCGGGATTTAAATAAAATCATTGTGAAAAATCGATACCCTCTTCCTCGTATAGATTATTTACTTGATCAATTGAAGAATGTTGTGTATTTCACTAAGTTGGATTTGCACAGTGGATATCATCAAATCAAATTCGTAGAATAGATTGCATGGAAAACTTCCTTTAAAACCAAACAAGGATTGTTTGAGTGGTTAGTTATGTCCTTTGGACTTTTTAATGCTTCGACAACTTTCATGCGTGTGATGAATGATGTATTCAGGCCTTTCCTAGATGACTTTGTGATTGTATATTTAGATGAAATTCTTTTTTTTAGTGGGACTTGGGATGAACATGTGAGGCATGTAAAGAAAGTATTGGATACTTTGCAAAGGGAAAAGCTATATGTAAAATTTTCTAAATGTGAATTTGGCAAGACTGCACTTGTGTACTTAGGTCATATTGTAGGAGGACAATTGAAAATTGATCCTTCCAAAATTGATGTAATTGTAAAATGTCTTGAACCAAAGAGTGTAACCGAAGTCCGAAGCTTCTTAGGTGGAGTTCAGTATTGGAGGAGATTCATTCCAAACTTCTCCTTTATAGCAACTCCTTTGCATGCCTTAACCAGTGTGAAGAACACTTTTCAGTGGGAAGGAAAGCAACAAAAATATTTCAATATTTTGAAGGAGAAGATCAGTATAGCACCAGTATTAGCATTGTTGAATCTTCAACAGACTTTTGAGATCGAGACAGATGCCAACGGATACGCCATGGGTGCAGTATTAATGCAATATCGTAAGCCTATTTGTTACCACTCTGAAAATTTTAACCAAGTTGTTGTTAACTATCCTACATATGATAAAGAGTTGTATGCATTAGTCCAGAGCGTAAAGAAATTGCAACAATCATACATACAGATCACCAACCCTTATGGTATCTTCAAGCACAGACCAAATTGCAACAATTTCGACACTACAGATGGATGGGTTTTCTACATTAATTTCATTTGGTAATCAAGTACAAAAAGGGTACAAGTAACAAGGTAGTTGATATGCTTTCTAGACCTCTTATTGTTGCTTCTATTGTTTTGAAGAATACTTCTTTATCCCATGATAGCTATGTAGAACAATATGCCATCGATGAAGATTTTAAATAAGTATGCAAAGCTAACCCTTGGTGCATAGGTAGAGAACTATTGTTTACAAGGGAAACTACTCTACCATCTTGGAAAGCTATGTATTCTTATAAGTGAACGATTCCATGTAATATGAGAAGCTCACACTTCTCTTGTGTCTGGGCATTTTGGGGTAGGAAAAACTATGGCTCATTTGTAGAGGTTTTGTTATTGGCCTCAAATGAAAGCAATTGTAACTAAATATGTAAAGGGGTGTGTGGTGTGTTCTACTTGTAAGCCCACTAATAGAAAATTGGGGCTATAGTCACCACTTCATGTTCCATCCCATCCATCGGAAAGTATCTCCATGGATTTTGTAGGGGGTTTACTAATGACCAAAGGGGGTCATGATTATTTGTATGTTGTAGTGGATAGGTTCAGTAAGATGTGTATTTTGATGCCATGTAAAAAGAAGATCACTGCTGAGCAGACTGCTAATCTCTTCTTTCAGTATGTTTGGGTTCAATTTGGATTACCCACATCCATTGTCTTGGATCGAGATACACGATTCCTTGGGGAATTTTGGACTAGCTTGTGGAGGATGATGGACACCAAATTGAAGAGGAGCATTAAATAAATAGACACGGGTGGGAAACCGAACAGTGGTACTTTTGCTTCGAGGTTACTGCAGCAAGAATCTCAAGTTATGGGATAAATAGATACCCTATGTACAACATGCGTACAACCGAGATTTACATTCATCCACTCACAATTCACCTTTTGAGACATGTTTTGGGTACCTTCCAAAGGTTCCTTTGGACTTGATGTATGGGAGAGATGTCATTGTGAATGAAGAATGAATAGAGGACAAAGCCCACAAGTTCATCCAGAGGATCCAGCAGATACACCAGCCAGTCAAGGAACAATGGAGAAAATTCAAGAACAGTATAAAGCTCGGCATGACAAGCACAGGGTTGATCATCAATTCCAGGTTGGAGATCGAGTATGGCTTCACATCAACAAGGAGAGATTGAAGGGTTAAGGCAAGAAACTCAAGCCCATTCATTATGGACTCTTCACTATCTTGGATAAAAGTGGTACCAATGCTTTTCATCTGGATCTTCCACCTTACATGCAGATTTACTCAATTGTGAACATTGAAAACTTGAAACTTTTTGGGCCTCCCATGATCATGGATCGAGATGAGGACGTTTCAATACCTTAAGTTGATGATTTTTCACCTGAGTACTTGGATGAGTTACAGTAAGATATCATCTTGGACAGGAGGACGAGGAATTCACGCAGGGGTGATGTTGATTATCTTTGAGTAGGCTTAAAAGACACACATCCAAGTAAGGCAAAGTGGATTGAGAAGGACAAAGTGAGGGGACTCTTCCCTCACTTACTTGTTGATTGATGAAATATTTTGGTGGTACAAAAGGCTCTCAATGGGAAGGTGTGATCCAAAAAGGATCCAGAGAAGGCTAAGAACAACTCCGAACTCATAGAGGCAACTCGGGATGCTCAGAATGGCCAAAACAGATAGAGAAAGGGAAAAAATTCAAAGTTCCCAAAACTTAGTGAAAATTTCATGATCGCGAAGAACACATCATAATATTTATAATGGTGCAAATGGATCGTCAAATGGAGTTACGGATTGAAATATATTCGCGGTCAAAGTTTGGTCAACCTAGCCCAACCAACGAGGGATGAGTCAACATCCGTACTGTTGACATCAGCATCAGTACTACTGACGTCTTCGTCTGTACAATTCATGTGGCATGATAAGGGAAGTGACATGTGGCATGATGATGTCATCATGATGACGTGGAAGCACCAGAGGTTGCCACGTGTCACCCAGTTATTGGCTTTTTGGACCGATCCGTGGACCAATCGGATTGTTCCACATGGCAGTCCATACGGCTTACGTGGTGTGCTGACTTGGCAAGGGGAAGTGTGGCCCAATGAGAGGCCACCACGTGGCCCAATCAAGGGCTGCCAAGTGGCAGGTGGGAAATGCACAAGGATATCCCATGAATGAATTTTGAAACAAAAATAGTGGTGGGTCCACCAAATCTGGCGGACCACGCCAACTATAGTCACAGTTAAATCTAGTTGGAGGACCTTCTAGCGACACCGCTAAATTTAGCGGAACAGATATATAATATATGCCACATAACAAAAAACAAACCAAAACGAGAGTCTGTGAGATTTGACCCCGGAACCACCGCCTTTGCCTACGCCTTAATACGTTTTCCCCTAACCACTAGGGCGTGAATACCACTTGGTTCATATCACCCAGTTTATTACTTAAAACATGTATCTTCCCAACCATGGGGGGAAGAGGCGTGGACTGTACGACCTGTCGGGCATGATTTTCGAGGCGAGGTATAGTCATTATTGCAGGTTGTAGAGGGCACGAAACTGAGACATAATTCTTCTTGGGATTGGGAGTGCCAGAGTTGGATCGAGGCGTGGAGACAGTCATTTTTGGGTAATTCGACACCACGAATTCAGTGGTGCTATCTATTTCTAATCTGAGCATTATTTTTGCAGCTTGATTTCATAATGAAGTATACTTATGTGTTTTTCCAAATTCTTTTGTTGAGTTAATGAAAGAGCCTACCCATTTGAGAGCAGGACCCGAAGACGTAGTCCACCAAGGATGAACTTCGTTATCAATTTTTTGTGTTCAGATCTGATGCTTATGTCCCTTTATTTTGAGTTTTCCCTTCTTTAATGGTGCACTTTAATTTATGCTCATTTAATACAATTATTTATAAGTCATGATGAAAAGATCTCGGATCACCGACCATTGATAGAAGCATCTCCAGTTCTATGTTTTCTTTCCAGTTACCTTAGTTCTATTCAGACGCATGCATCTTAGATTAGTTGCATTTCATTCTTTAGATTAGAAATCACCATCGATGGACTGGGTTGTAACCGATAAGCCCCAAACCATAAATGGATATTAGGCCATGTTATAGCAAGATTTTCCTCATCATATGCAATCTTGCACATAAGGCCTTTTTCCATTTTTCCGGTGACACTTTGTATCGTCGAGGAATAGACAATATCTTGCATCATTGTTTAAATCAAGGAGAAGTCGAGTCAATCATGAATGATTGCCATGGTGGGGCTTGTGGTGGTCACCTATCCAGGCTTGCGACAACCCAAAAAACAATTGGAGCCGGATATTTCTGGCCTATTATATTTAAAGATTGTATTGAAGCGGTTAAGAAGTGTCACCCCTACCAGGTGTTCACTTGAAAAATGTGCTCGCATCCAACCCCTCTTCACCCAATCATTATCGTCGGTCCCTTCACCAAGTGGGGGGTGGACTTCATGGATTGCAAACCAACTTCGGTTGGGGGGCATCAGCACATTATTGTGGTCGTTGATTACTTTACTAAGTGGGTCAAGGCCATGCCTACAGTTAAATCCGATGGGAAGACTATTGCCTTCTTCATATTTAATCAAATTATCACCTGGTTCGGTATCTCGAGTGAGATTGTCACTAATCATGGCAGTCACTTTCAAAACGAAATGATAGAAGAGCTAGCATCTAAGTTGGGGTTTAGACATGGTCATTATTCTCCTTATTATCCCCAGTAAAATGGAAAAGTAGAGGCCATCAACAAGTCTCTCAAGACCATTTTGCAAAAAACTGTCAGCCAGAGTAAGTCCGAGTGGCACATTATGCTATATCCCGCACTCTGGGCATACCGAACCTCGGTCAAGACTATCACTGGATTTTCCCCTTTCCAGTTAGTACACAGTGTAGAGTCAATTTTAACTATTGAATGTGAAATCCCTTCTCTTAAGTTGGCAGTCATGCTTGTACCTGACACTTGCGATATCAAGTAATGACTTGTACACCTAGAGAGTCTAGACGAGTAGCGTCAAGATGCCTCTACAACTATCGAGGTGAACAAAAGACGTGTCAAGGTCGAGTACGATAATTTTATCTATCCTCAGTTGTACACTGAGGGTGACTTGGTCCTCTTGTATGATCAAGCCAAAGAACCACTAGGGGCAGGCAAGTTTAAACCCATGTGGCACGGTCCTTATATCATGCAACATGTTCTAGAAAAAGGAGCCTATGAGTTAGAAGATTATGAAGGGAATATGTTGGTCGAGCTCAGAAATGGTCTCTACTTGAAAGGATATTACGCTTGAGCCCAAATCTTGGGCGAAACTCTTTGTATACTAATGTAATTTAGTGTATATATCTTTTCCATTTCTTTTTGTCTTCATCTTGCTTATCGATTTCTCCCTTGGTTGGAAGATGTCAACGGAGTCTTCGGTCTACCTAGGATTTGCAGACAAAGCTAGTCATCATACACGGAACTTGGCTTCTGCCGCTTGGGTGGTTTACTCACCCGAGGGTCTATCGGTGTCTTTAGGTGGTGTATGTCTAGGGCCATCCATGAATAATGTGGACGAATATATCATCGTTATAGAACTTTTGCGCAATGTTATCTCACATGGTATTCGCTCTTTAGAAGTTCATCTGGATTCCCATTTAGTAGTATGTCAGTTGAATGGCAGTTACCGCGTGCGTGATCCTACTTTACTCCAACAATTCCTACAGGTACATCTTTTAGAATGACAATTTGATTTTATTACTTATTATCACATTCCCAGGATTTCTAATCATGTATCTGATGCTTATGCTAATTTCATTTTAGATTGGCATTTGTCACATAACTAAAACAAAGAAAACTATCTCATCAATGTACACATTGTAAAATATAAGTAGAGCCGAAGATCCCTGTTTTATATATATTTCAAAAAATATGGTGTTTATAGTACAAAATTGGGGTGAATACCCTCAATACACATATGCAGTCGATACTACAATATCCATGACATCTACGCCTGTGGCACCGGATGTGTGTCATGGTAAAAAACTATGGCGTTTGTGAGACGTCGAAAGAGTCATACCCAAGCTCTGGGCACACCAACCACCTGTCGTTGCATGGCTTCCAACAAATCCTCTACCTGAACCAGGGGAATCCTATGAGTCAAATGAGACAAGTTGCCCAACACGTTTTGTAGGACTCTCTCATCTTCTCCTCTCGCCGCCTCATCTCCCCAGTTCCTCCATCGATGTCGAGGAAGCCCTTCCGGCTGTCGCGGACCCACGTCTGCAGTACACAAGTGTCTAGTTAGTACTTAAGCACCATCCAAAAATATTTTTTTTCTATTATACAAAAATACAAAAAAATGAAATATTTAAAAACATTCAACATACCTATGTCACCGTAGGTGGTCCCTAGTGGGAGTGGTATGTATGGATCCCCCCTAAAGTTGATCCATGCATAGGGATAGTCATATAGGGCGATGACCTATCGCTGCCACCAGTAGAAGAAATCCTCGTTGTAGGGTGTGGGCACCCTACCTCCCCCCTGTCATCTCATTACCTCAGTCCCCCATGCCATGGCTGGATCATGAGGTCCTCTAGGAAGAATCTTGACTCTAGGTCTCAAACCTAGAACCCGCTCGAAGAAGAAACTATATAGGATAGAGGCAAACCCAAAATTCCTCTTACTCCCTTGTTTGCACTCTGTCAACTGGATATTCATATTTTCCAGTAGTGAGGTACACCAGTCATATATTGTGGGTCTCAAGCACTCTACTGCATAGAACATGAGAGGCCTCAATGCTTGGTGCAACGAGGTTGAACCTGTGATCCTAGTCAACACGAGGACAACAATATTTAGGCTGAGATTGTTTATTGCTCGGATAGGGAGTTGACTGTCGACCTTCGGAGTCCTTGCTACACAGTGGGCGTCTATGTACTCCTCTATTTTCATTATGCTCCATATTCCTCGTGATCTGAGGTTTACAACCTCTCCTCGACGTGATAATCCAGTCAAAAATTAGATATCCTCTACTTCGATCCTCAATGGTTTCCCATCGAGGTTTAAACTTTCACTCTCAGGGTCCCAGTAACCCACAAGCATCTCAAGCAACCTCACCTGGGTCCTCATTCCTTTGAGTGCCCAAAATGTATATAAGCCACATATTTTCAAGGCCATTTGGGCCCCTGGATATCGATCCACAGCAACATCGACCTCCTCTTTCTCTCTTTCCCTCCATTCAAGAACCATCATGCCAGATGAAAGTCAAAATTTGAGTTAGCAACCATAGAAATCATTGATTGTATGCCTGTACACAAGCTTCTTCACTTACAGTCGCGTATAGGGTTGGGTATACGTGACATGTAGTTTTCACAGGCGCATATAACCCATCATATACGCGACACGATAAGAGACAGCCCATGTACACCGAATTTTACAATTTAGGCCCTAAATTACTCAAAATTGGAACCTAATTTAAAAACTTAATCCATTGGAAATGAAGAGGAAGGGAAGAATAATTACCTGGTCTAGACGGTTTCTGATTTCGTTTCCTGACACTCCTGCAATCACCAGTTGAATCTCGGAGGTATTTTGGTCCAATTTGCACTATTTGGGTAAAAAATCAAAATGGTATAGTAATTTTTGGTTTTGTTACTATGTATAAACAATTTTTACCCACTTTCTATAGTTTTGAGTCATTTTTTTGCCTAATGGACTAATACAAAGGTGGATTGAGTTGGTATTTGTAGTTTTCACCGGGGATTCTTGCATATTTCAACGTTATGTTGGTCGTTCGTCACCACGGGCAGTTATTTTCACTACCCAACATATCGGATAGGTATCCATTCCATCATGCATTTTTGCATCGTCCTATAACTGTCACTTTTTATGCCTTAGGTACGAACCCATTTGTTGCGACATAGAACCTTCCATCTGCTATAAGTCGTGTCGTTATCAAGTGGTAGAGACTTACTGAACATGGGTGCCCCAGTTAGATCCCCTGCTTCATTTGGTGCCCATGCAGAGATTTTTTTTCCATAGGACCGGGAGTCCCTCATAGATAGTACATGACTTTATGTTGAGCCTCATTTCTCACTCATAAACATGTTGCCTTATACCCTGAGGACTCCAAACCGAGTTTAATTTAAGCTCTTTTCCAACTCGTCTTCAAAAAGAGAAAAAATTGTCAAGTGAACTTGTCTCTTTCACACTCGTAAATTAGATTTGAAAGGACATCTATTTGGCACAATTTTATCCCTTTTTCACACCAAGTAGACTAAAATTCATTAAAAAGGACTTTTTTGGCATTAAGTTGTGATTGCATCTCATGCCCTTGCTTGTAGTATTGAGCCTATAGTCGGTTCTCTCTTTGCGTTATAAACAGTTTTCCTCAGGCGATTTTGCATCCTCAACCAAGCAGATCATTTTTTATATCCTTCGCAATTTGACACCCTATACCTAGGAGCGAACATTTTCCCGAGTGTCCATCCCCCACATGCATCTCCTTGCATTGAGCATAGGTATGTTCCACTGTTGGAACTAGTTTTTCTTACTTGCGACACTCATTTCCTTTTCTGTATCATAGCATTCATTTGTCTATGAAAAACCAAAAAAAGACAGGTGGGAAGGGAGTATTATCTTCTATTGGCAACCATGTATGCAAAGTCAGTACAAAATGTAATGAGCAACTAGTTCTTCCAGCAGGTTCCCCATCACTCCACTTCTGAGTTGTTTATAATGTATTTCATCCATCGCAGATACTCCTCTGACCTCACACATTAGGAGGCATCTGTTATAGAAAGATTTTCCTCACCCTATGCAATCTTGCACAGAAGGCCTTTTTCCATTTCCCTATGCAGACTTATCATCCATGTTTATGAAATCCAGAGCTAAAAATACATATTTTTTCACATGTACGCATCTTGCCTACTATACAACATGCATATACGTAGGTTGCACCACTACAGCCCGCGTACATCAGGATTTGTGCCAAAAAATGAAAATTAATGTCGGGTTTCCATGTCATGACAGAAGATCTATGATCCTTGGCCTTCCATATACTGGAAACGTTCCAACTCGGCCCTTTGGTTCCATTTTTAAGGCTATAAATGAGCCAATTCTGAGCTATGGAAAGAGGAGAAATAATTCAACTTTGAGAGAAAAGTTACTCTGGAGAAATCATTTACTTCAAATTGAATCTACATCCCTTTGGCCTTTAAGTCTGAACACAGTGTTCAGCCCCCAAGCTCTTCCCTTATTGATTGAGAACCTCATTGTTTCTCTTTTATGAGCTTGCCTTTGGTGGAGGATTGAAGTAGTGGAGGCCCAGCTGGAAGGAACTTAATTTCTCGGTTCTGAACAGTGCTGACATAGAAGTCTGTAACATTTTCACTTCTGCTAATCATATATTAATAGAAATACTCTGTTCCCGTCCAATTGATATCTTGCAAATATTTGAATTATTATTCCATGGGCGTATTTGTCATGTTTATTAATGGATCATGCTCTTAAATGTGCTAACATCATTTATTATCACCATATGCTTGCTTTGCTTGGTTATTGAGGACAAGTTGCAGGTATATTTCTTTGGGTCAAGTGCTCAACAGTGAACTTCATCGAATGTATGGACGAGGTAGGCCTTTTATATTGTCTTGCTATCATATTTGTTTTCATAGCATACTTGAGAAGAGATTTGATTTCTGCAGTCATTTCTGTCTATTGTGGTTTACCCTAGCCATAGAGAGTTTTTCCTCGTAACAGGCCATAATCCAGATGGGTTCCCTATTCCAAATAGTGTGGGGTCTAATTAAGAATTCTCACTGAGGGTATCCCCTACTATTGATCAAGGTCACATAGGCCGCATCAACACCCCTTACTTACATATTTTATAAATATATGAGGTCACCTTCCTTGAATAAGGCCCATTAAATAGTTAGTAAATAATCACTCATTATAATAAAATATCATTTTTAGTAATAAGGCCCAAATTAGTTGGCCATACCTCATTATAATGGGGCCCATAGGTAGTTAATATTCTCTATGGATAGCTATATATTGAGTATAAGTTTATGTATTGTTTTGTCAAGAATTGTTATTTTATTTGGAGCATTGCTCTTGGAGGTTGCCCCCTTGAAGAGGCAAGTGAACACAACTCTCTATTTTTATCTCTCTTTTCTCTTGTGTTCATGGGTTTTGCACTAAATTTTGTGTGATTACTCAAAAGTTTCGGGGTTTAGTACACTACACCCAATCAGTTAAAACTTTGTCAAAAGTTATAAGTGTTTTTCCCACATGAAATACATATCTCAAGGAAACCCACTAGGCACGTCCCCTCATTCTAAGGATGGTACCCAGGGTAAACTGGATTCTTCATAACAATTCAAGGTTAATACAAAAATATATTGATTAAGAACTCAACATATCACTTGCGAAAATTGAGCATGGTGGGAAGGATAACACTCGTTTCAAATCACTTGGACTAGACCCAATTGACATAAAGTTACAAGTTCTAAATTATAGTTAGTTAATTAATTATCACTAAATTACTTGATCTAATAATGGTACTAATTGTATAGACCATATAATTAATTATCTTATATGGTTGTGAAGTTTGAGGCTTCAACATCTCTAGAGAATCATGGAGAAAGATTGAACAAATCCAAAAGTGTTTTATAACTTATAATCTCAAAATCAAAGGCAATACACCCTATCATATACTTCTCATAGAAGCGAGTCATTCCCCCATGCAGAGAACATATATGACTAGGTGTCTAATGTACAAGAACACGATAAACAACATGGAAGACAAGAGGTTTCCTAAGATTGCTTCAAACTCCAGTCAAAACCACTTGCAGCTCAAGCAGGGGTGGCATAAAGATGCCAAGTCTTGGCTAAATCATTGGGGAATAAAGGATGGGGTTACTCTGCAAAATAATGGTAATATTAAAAATATTATTATGTCTGAATTCAGGGAGAAATTGTGGTGCATAAAGAATTATAGGATAAAAGAAAATCACGATACCATAAGGAGGTGATTAACCCTAATCTAGAATATCAAAAGTATCTCTCTATTTTGACTAGCGTAAAGAAGAAAATCAACATTGCTAAAATAAGAACAAATTCTCACAAGCTCCATATTGAAACAAGGTGTTGGATAGTTCCTAAAACACTATGGGTTGAAAGAATTTCTCATCTTTGTGACACTAAGAGGGTTGAAGATGAAAAAAACTCTCTTATAATGTCCCACATTAAATCACAATTTCAAAACATTTGTTACAATACCAACCTTCCTAACCTTGTAACTCATCAAAACAATAGTGATTTAGGAATGTGATTTAGGAATGCTTCTCTTAAATCTTTTCCAACACCAAAATAAAAATCTAAATCAAACTAAGTAATTCCTTACCTTTCTTAAGCTCCGAATGACCAAATTTGATCACAATAAACATTAACCACCACCACCACCATCATATTATCTAAAAATATAATTTATATATAATTTAAAATTACAATTATATTACACAAAATCAAAATAATATTTCAAATATTATTATTAAAAAAATAAAAAATAAAGACTACCAAAGTTTGTTATTTAATTTCAAGCATCTACATAGATGCCATGATATAATGGTCTCTTACCTTTTCTTTTTCTACTATGAAGTGTCGTCATATTTCTCCTAGCTTTAGGAAGTGTCTATCATATTTCTCCCACCTTTTGAATTTTTTTTTCTAATTATGATAGATTTGAGTCTTCAATAAGAGTTTTACCTTTTCTAAAGTTCCAAGTACCATATTATTGTCTTTTCAATGTCTAATAATAATGTATTAATGAAAATTTGATTGACTGAGTTAATAGCCTTTTTATGTCTAACAATAATGTACTAATGAAAGTTTGATTGACTAAGTTAATGATGTACTGAAGAAAGTTTGATTGACTAAGTTGATAGTATTTATTTTCATATTATATTTTAATTGGTTAAAAAAAAAATATTATTTACTTTGTAATAATATAATTAATGTTTATATTTTTTTCAAGGAAAAAATTTTCGATAGGTTCAAAATGATTTGACTACCAAAGTCTACTGAGGTGTACATACTCTACCCTCCTCTAGATTTGAACCTGTGACCTCTAAGAAGAAACACAAATTCTTAACCATTAGGCCCGCTCAAGTTGTACTTTAAAGTATTTTTAAATAGAAAAGTGTGTTATCTAAACCATATATTTTTCCTTATTACAGAGCCTAACCCTGAGGGGATCAAGAGAGTCAAACCCGTGACCTCCCATACTTATCAGTGAGGGAGAGATCTCACGTCTAACCATTAATCATTCTCAATGGTTAGTGGTTAGACGTGAGATCTCTCCCTTAGTGATAAGTAGGGGAGGTCACGGGTTATATATATATATATATATATATATATATATATAACCCGTGACCTCCCCTACTTTATATATATATAATCCTAGTCTAAACGTTCTAAGTTTTGGCCTTTTTCTGGGGATATTTTCTAATTATTTTTTTCCTGAAATCCGGTGAGAAATTGTTGGATCTGCATATTTGAGAGTCTAAGTTTGTATCATCTGAGTGCTCTAAAGGTTTTTCAACATGTATTCATAAATGCAATTTAAACATCATAAAATTATGATTTCATTTAGATTTATGTCACTAGATTCTAGTGAAAAAAGATAAAAAAAAAAAAAAAATTAGAACAATTACACAACACCATATTGAATAGAAAAGTATCTATCTAAAGAAGGTATTGATTATTAATAATAAATAATTGTCTTAATTATTTTAATGAAAATTTACAAAATACATATTATCATTGTTTTAATTATTTTAATGAGATTGTGACTAATTGATGGTATAGTCTAAACATTTTACGTTTTTTACTTTTTTGGACGATAAAAACACAATTGTTGATGAAATCACAATTTTTTATTACTCAAATTGTGTTTTTTAATGCATAAATAAATTTATGCCCTCAAAAATCCTATAACACTCATTATATAATCTCAACCACTTAAATATACAATTTCAACTATTTTTTAAAATTTCTAACCAATTTTTTTAGAAAATTTATAAGAAAAAAAAAAACCAAAAAAAAAAAAATGAAAACATAAACGTTTAAACTATGTCCTAATTGATTAAATGAGTTGGTAATTTTGGAAAATGACATTGGAGATATAAGTGAGTTGATAATATTTAATTCTTTAAAAAATTGTCATGTTCAATCATGTGAGTGAAGTTGTGGTATTGAATGTGACGTCTATGGGCATGGTGCCTCACAATATTCCATCTCATAATTGAGTAATAAATGCTCCACTCATAAAGTTTAAAAAAAAACATTTTGATAGTTTCAATAACAATATCTAACATTTTGATAGTTTCAATAACAATATCTATCCTCTTTCTAGCTTATTCACTATATGATTTTATAGTTATTAGGACATCCATTTTCAGCCTTGCATGCACATGATAAATTTTGAAATTACCAAGAAACCATCCTAAATTTGTTCCAAATAAATGATAAAGAAAGAAGTAGAATCATTTAAAGAGTTATCTGCTAGTTATCAACTGCTTGTAATTGTAACTACTATCTTGTCCCCGGTAGAACCAAATCACGCCATAAAAAGTAATCATAAAGTACTGATGTGATTCCATTTGTCAATATTTTGTTAGAGTAAATGTGTTAAGTATTATTTAAAATTATTAGATGTAATTTATAAGGTCATCCATGATATCTATAAATTATAAAGATATAATAATTTAATCTTAATAGGAAGAAAGACACATAAAAAAATGGATATTTAAAAGGCTGCCCCAAATCACTTGAAATCTACATTAAAAAATAGCCACAAAACTCAGCCAAGAGGAAACAACAAAGGTAGATCAAAAGAAATTATGGACAGACCAGGCCAGAGAGGCAAAAAAACTCCTCAAGATCTAGAACTGGAGGGACATCAAAACAAAAAATTTGCAACCTGGGAAGAGAAAGCAAGAAACTGCACGCCCAAACATGACCTCAAAGTGTTGACCATGGGCTCAAAATCAGCATTGCACGCCCAAAAAGAGAGGACCTCAAAGCTCTGACCCAATCGTCAAAAAAGAAGCAGCAACCCCACCATCCACTCCACAAAGAACCAGAGCCAAAGAGGAGCACAGAAACCCCAACCACCAAGGCTTACGTGAAAACCCTGACAATGCATCAAGCCCTAAATGAACCAACAAGGATGAGATCGGATAGATCCACCCACAAAGAAAACAAACTAAAAAAACCTCCCCGTGCACAAATGGTTGCAGCATCAACATACCGACATCCCACAAATGACAAAACAGACTTCAAAAAACTAGATTTGGAGCATAAACATAAGAGAAACCACCTCAAAGCACCAGAACAAGGACGACACACACACATCTGAAGCAACACACTAGAGCCAGATCCGCACCAAGGATATCACGACTGCCCAACAACACACCGAAGGAAGCAGACCAGGTCCGAGCCAGAGGGAGGAAATGAACTCTCACATACCATCAAACCCAAGAGGATAGGCAAAGGGGGAGACGTGAAGCAAGAAGAGGAGTGCCCATGCGGATGCCTACGGTCAGGGATCTGACCAGGGAAACCCTAGCTGCAGAGCCCACCTCACCGACTGCAATGTATTATAGCATTTGGAAGGGATTTATTTTTAAGATGCAAGTGGACTATGTTAGAGTAATTTTTTTTATTAATTATTATTATGGGGTAAAATTCACTTAATTTGTAATGGCTCAATCATCAGTATTTTGTGTGTTTTAATTTTTCAAGTAGTTTTATTGGATTATAACAATTTTTATTTATAAGAATAAAAAATTAACAATATGGATATTTTGTCAAATTTGATGTTTCAGTTAAGGATTTGTATGTGTAGTAAAAGTGTCTTGACTTTCAATCTTTCAAGTGATTTTGTTAGATCATAACAATTATAAGAATAAAATATTGATAATATGGGTACCTTGTTAGACACCTCACTATATTGTTTGGCTTAATGATTCATATCTACGGGTAAAGGATCTTGTGTTCCAAATCCTTAAATGGTCTTACTAGATCATACCAACTCTATTCATTGGAATAAAAAATTAATGATCTTAGTGTTGAAATATTGTAACTGCAAATAGTATTCTTATTATTATTGATATATTATTCATAGGATCAATCCCCATTGTGGATTGATCATGTCGGTTATTGTAATAGGACCAAATCCCCTTTTGCTGATTGGTCAACAGACAATTATAATAGGCAGAATAAGAAGTCGGCCCTAGCAGTTAATAAGGAGACCCAAAAATATAATAAAGGTGGGTTTACCCACCCAGTTGGAGAAGTCAGCCCTGCCAGTGAAGAGACACTTCACACGTGCCAAACTTGTATAAATAAAGGAGGCTAGTGCCTCACTTGCTCAGTTTGAGAGACAAGTTCTTATCTATTACTGGCAAAGGAGAAAGAGAGTGGCGCATATCTTGGAGAGGACTTTCTATTTTAGCATAGAGATCTCTTGGCATTGTATTGGCTATCTATATTAAGGAAGTTTTGTTGGGTTTTCTTCCCCTAGAGGGTTTCCCAGGATAAATGTTGTGTCTCTTGTGATTGTGTATTTCTCAGTGATCTTGGATTATGCTATTGTTATCTAATGAAATGCAAACATCTATAATAATGGCTTAAACATTAACATGGTATCAGAGCCAAGCTGAAGGAAGCATATTTCGCAAGAGGAAAAACGTCTCTGTTGCAGTACCTGAAAATTAAAGTTTTTCAAAAGTGAATCTTTTCAGCCCTAAAACTATCTAGAAAGTTGTGCCCTCCTCTAAGGATCAATTTGGCAACATCAGCGCACCTTTTCAGTGGTTGGATCTCCCGGAAAGTGAAACCCTAGTTTCACAAAGTACCAAAAAGTACCAGAAAACCAGTACCAGAAGTACCAAAGTACCAGAGGTACCAGAAGTACCAAAGTACCAGAGGTACCAGAAGCACCAGTCCAGAAATCTGCAGGTCAGATTTGAAGGGGAAAAAGTTGGATTTTCTCAGATCCAAACACACCAAGCAGCTCGCCTCAGCCAAGCGCATCTCCTAGTAAGTTCAAATTTTGATTTTGAGCACTTTCATTTTTCGGTCATTTTCCTAGCTCCAGGTAAAGATGTCTGCAAGCATTAAGCTTGTTGACAAGTTAGAAGGAGTGGAAAACTTTCGTTCCTAGAAGTATAGGATTGGCCTCATTCTTGAAGAGAATGTTCTAGCAAGATTCGTTAAGGAAGAATTATCGGAACCCGAAGATGCTGCAGAAAAGGCAAAGCATCAAAAGGACACAATAAGGGCCAAAAGAATCATTACAGATTCAATCAAAGACCATCTGATCCCTTATGTGTCATCTAAGAAGACCCCGAAAGAAATTTTTGATGCCTTGACTAGATTATATGAAGGGAATAACATAAACTGAAAGATGAATCTCAGAACCCAATTGAAGAATACAAGGATGCAGAAAGGAGAAATGATTCAGGAATATTTCTCCAGAATCTCAGAATTCAAAGAAAAGCTAGAAGCTATTGGAGATACCATAGACGAAGATGAACTTATAATGATGGCCCTAAATGGTCTCACAAGACCTTGGGATGCTTTCATCAAGACGATATGTGCCAGAAAGGAAAAATTGAAGTTCGACAGCCTATGGAAAGAATGCATCCAAGAAGAAACAAGAGTAACAAATCAGGAAGCATTACTAGCAAGGGATGATTATCAAGCCCTAGCTACTCAAACCAAAGGAGGAAGGAAGAAACCCTACTTCCAAAAGGAGACTCATAAAGAGCCTCAACAATCAAATAAATTCAATCATAAAGAATCTCATCCAAGGAGATTTTAGAAGAAAGGACAACGAAAGGAAAGAGACTACTCATCTGTACAATGCTATCATTGTGACAAGATGGGACACATTGCAAAGTTTTGTCCAGCCAGACGAGAAGAATACAAGAGAAAACAAAAGAGGCTTCATGCCCATGTATCCGAAGACGAAGAGCCACCCGCAAAGATGATGAGAGAAGAGATCAAAGACCATTTGTTGATTTCAGCCCTCTCGGGATCTGTAACACCTGGAGAGGACTCTTGGCTCATTGATAGTGGTGCATCCAAGCACATGACGGGACAAAGAAATATTCTCTCTTGTATCTCAGAGAAGAAGTTTTCTCAGAAAGTGACACTTGGTGATGATTATCAGTATCC
>ML799789.1:69468-88606 GCA_009831015.1 Picea engelmannii
GCATGGATAATTTACTAACCAAATAACTAAAGCCTTTTTAACTTGAGCAAAGAATTTTAATAAAATACAAATTCAATAATTTCACAAAATATAATATGTGATGGGTCCCTAAGACAAGATAAAATATCTTATGCACTAAATCCTTTAAATCTTAAAGATATTCGTCGGCATATGGTCTGACAATTATTTATAGTACACACTTACATTCAAGGACGTTTGAGGCCCATCCATTCGTATTGATTATGCTAGTAACAAGTTTGCGTTGATGGAATGACCATCCAATTGTCTTTTTCCCATATATAAATATATTTTATTTTTTTTGGTTTATGGGTGTTGATGTAATGACCTTCTAATTATATTATTATTAAAGTATTTTTGTTTGTTTCATAACACCTGTAATATATAATCTTTGCAATCATCCTTTTGAACAATTAACTTTATATATAAAATTAATGACTTCACATTAAGTTTTTTTTTTTTTAATTACATATGTTTTTTATCCATTAAAAATATCAATTATCATTTTTTATTTGTTTCATTCATCACTTATAAGATATATCTAGAAAGTGATGGAGAAAACTATGTTGGATGAGTTAAAATTATATTAAAGGATTATGCAAATATTTATAATTTTGTTTTAGATGATTTATCATTTCTTATTTGTTTTATTCATCACTTATAAGATATATTTAGAAAGTGATGGAGAAAACTATATTGTATGAGTTAAAATTNATGAGTTAAAATTATATTAAAGGATTATGCAAATATTTATAATTTTGTTTTAGATGATTTATCATTTCTTATTTGTTTTATTCATCACTTATAAGATATATTTAGAAAGTGATGGAGAAAACTATATTGTATGAGTTAAAATTATATTAAAAGATTATGCAAATATTTATAATTTTGTTTTTGATGATTTTCAAAGACTTTTTAGACTTTTTTTATTCAGTTCTAATCTTGCTTTTAATAAACCATTTGTTGTTTTGTTTCTGTTTATATAAACATGTTCAAAGAGCAAGGTTGGAGCGTGAAATTTCTCAAGATTGACCCATTGTTTTATTCGTTGAATTACAAGGAGTGAATCCCCACATATTTGAATACATGTTACTCCATGTTCTCTAGCTAATTTCAAAACCAATTTGAGTGTCATTAGTTCACATAAGTTATTTGATGCTTGGCCAACTCCGGCTTTGAAAGATATACTGTGGAACATAGAAAGATGAAGGATTCCCCTTGCCCCACCCCAGTGAGAAGTTCCCTCAAAAGCACCATAAAAAAATGCCCATGAAAAATGCACATAATATATTTAAGCTTTGGACAACACATTTTCAAGTTAAAGTATCTCTATCTTCAAACAATTTTGAGTTCCTAGCCAACCATACTCCCCAATCAAGAGTCAAATGGAGAGCTCTCTACCTTATGGTTTCCCTATTAGTGTTCTAATATAAAACATTTTTCAATTTTCTTATTATAATATATTTTAATATAGATATATTTAGTGTCTAAATTGACTAGTGAACTTAAAATTAGATTAGTATTAGATTATTATTTTGATTTTTTATTTATTAAATCTTGAGTAGATTTGACTAGTAACCTTAAAATTAGATTATTATTTTGATTTTTTATTTATTAAATCCCTAATAAATTAAAAAATTAAACACAATTTTATTTTATAAATATATGTTATTTTTTTAAATTTTAAATAAAATTAAAAAAATAAATATAATTTTTTAAAATATATTAATTAATTATTATTATTTTAAAATATCATTTTTTCATTCATAACTTTTTATTTCATATTATAAAATTAAATAACTTAAATGATGGAAAACAAAATTTCAAAAAAGTTGATTAGATTGTGATTTAATTATAAATTAATATTCTTAAAACTAATTTGCATCTCATACAACTCTATCTAAAAAATTTTCAAATAACATATTTCAAAAAATTGACCTTACTCCAACCAAAAATAATATTTAAAAAAAAAATATTATAATAATATATTTCCTCACACCTTAAACTCGAGACTATTGTGTCCACTTCATGTTTTCTTTTGTTTTTTTTTAAATGTTGAAAAAAAATATTGATGTCTCCATTTTAACATTTTTTCTTCTTTGTTAAATGAAAGCTGGCTAAATTTTAGGCATATTTTTTTAAGAAGATTTTGTTTTAAATTATTATGATTATTTGTTAAGTTAAGAAGTTAATTAGAACTCATGAGATTCTTTTTTTTGTTTGTTAATTTGTGCAGGACCTGCGATTAACCTGTGGCTTGAGAAACCGCGACTCAGGGGCATCTAAGCCGTCAAAATCACCCGGGGATCGCACCCGGCCTGAGCCACACCAACCCTTAACATGGTTGGATTTTTTGTCCCCGCAGGTTTAGAACCGATGACTTTAACATCACGGAGTGGCTTAACAACACACTCCGTCACCGACTGTCCTACACCTCGGGGACGAACTCATGAGATTCTTAAAATTGAGTTTTTATATTATTTTTTTTTACAATTTTATATTGTTTAATAATTTTAATAGTAATAGAAGTTAATTAGAACTAACGAGATTCTTAAACTGAGTTTTTTAATTATATTTTTTACAATTTTATAATGTTGAAGTTGAATATTTTATGAGATTTTTAAATTGAGTTTTAAATTTATTTTTTTTACAATTTTATATTATTATTAATTTTTTTAATATTAGAAGTTAATTAGAACTAATGAGATTTTTAAACTAAGTTTTTTGATTATTTTTTTTTACAATTTTATATTGTTGAAGTTGAATACTTGATAAGTTTCATAGTATTAGAAGTTGACTAGAATAGATATCTATAATTTGATTTGATTTGATTTTTTCATTTCAATTTTATATTATTAAAATTGATGTTTTAACAAATTTTACTATTTTAAATACTAAAATTAAAAGTCAAAATTTTGTTAATCAATTTTTTTTATTATTTAAATTGTTCAAATAATTCTCATTTTTATTTTAAAATAAAAACAAAACTTCAAAACTCATTTACTTTTTTTTTTCTTTAATACAACTTTCTAATTCCCAATCTTCCATTCACTAAAACCAACCAACTTCCATGTCCTGACCTTCCCCACAAAACAACAGAATGCCCAAGGGGTCATGGCATCTTGCAATCCCCTTTGTGTCCCTTTCTTAGGGAGGCTGACAAAGGCAAAAAGAGACAAGAAGAACCCAACATGTGGAGGTGGACCTATATGTAACCCCTAACTTTTTCCCATTGATTTCTGTTCACCCTCACTTTGGCACATTAGACACATTAGACTTTGGCACATCGTGCTAAATGTACTTGCAAACCTTGATAAAAACACCCCCCCCTCCCCCAAGAAAAAAAAAATTAAAATTAAAATCTTACCACACGCACATAAAGTTTCCCAAGGTGGTGGTCGTTAGTTCGGTAATCCTAACGGTGCACATCAACCACGTGATCTCTATCTACTGCCCCTGGGACAAGCCTGTAGTCATGTTCGGCCTCTGCCCGGCCCATGTGACCGTGGCCCTCGGAACCGAGACCAAATTAAATCATGGTCCATAAAGCTCCTCAAATTCTGTTCCGAATTTGTGCGGTGATTGGGGGGCAATAGTTCCCACCACCTTTAGTGAAATAGGTAATTGTGGAATTAATGTGCTTCGCTGTAGTAACCGATAAAAATACTAACTTAGATTGTTTAATAATCGGTTATTTTAGATGTTCTTCGAGATATTTGGCGGTGCCGCTGAATTTAACTGCGCGGGAGACACGTGAGGTGTAAATTAATGCATGTGCGGTAAATATGATCCACATGTTACGATTGCCATGCATGTTGCCATTTATGTCGGTTGGGAAGTCGCTTGCACTGGCCACGTGGTACGGGTTTGTAGGGCGATAAAACTGGCCGACAGTGGGGTTTAAACCCTGGGTTAACGAGACCGTGGCTAGAGTCTTGGCTTTTCCTTTTGGAGTTTGCTATTTTCGGTGGAAACTTGGGGTTTGACTTTAGAGATTCCATGTGGGTAATAATTAAGGAAAGTCATGCTAAGTGTTTTGTTTTAAAAAAGGAGTTGTGTGAAACGAGGACTTCATGGAAGAGGGAATGCTTATTTTTAGTGAAATACTTTGATAGTACACATAATATGTGTATTTTAATTATTATTTTCTTGGAGTAAGTTAATTTTATGGTGATTTATTTTATTTTTTTTACAAATTTAATATGAATTTGACAAAAAAAAAAAAAAAAAAATAGTTAAGCACGAACCTAGTTTTATTATGATTCAAGATTTGTGTATGGTTTTGGAACAATAGTCTTGATCGTTTTGCCCAATTTTAAATTAACCGAACTTGTCAAAAATTCATTCAAAGTTTTGAATCAATGAGAACTCTGATTTTCTATATCGTTAGATTTTGATAGCTAAAAACAAATTTGGTACAAGAGTAGATGCTTGTCCCCTGCCATTTAGGGTGAAGATATACATGTGTGAGAGTATGAGGGAATGTTGATAGTCGCTAGGGGTTAAGAACCTAGAACATCACCACATCTGGCTTGATTGTGTTGGTCATGAAGACTGTGTACTTGAGGAGCTATATTATACCATACACTTTGAGAGAATGTTGATAGTAGCTAGGAGCTAAGAAGTTTGCCTATCACCATGCCTAACTTACTTGTATTGACCATGAGAGCCACACACTTGAGGGAGTGTAGCATGCTACATGTTTATGGAATTGAACCTTAGTGGGGGGATAAAATCATTTCGATTTGACCACTAGCCCTTAGTGGTGACACTATGTTTTTTAGTGGTTATTTTGGTAGAGAAATTGATATGTTTGTGGTGGTTTTGACAAAGAATGTTATTTCCTACATGGTCGATTGTGATTATCATGTATGTTTGGCTATGGTTCTCTGAGGCATGTTGGGTTAGTGGCCTTACTTAGTGTAGTCAAAGCAAATAAAAAAGGACAACATGCATTGCATCGTCTCATGCCCGCTTTGACTAGGCCCCTTGATTGCCCCTACTACAAGCCATTTGATCTATTGTTTGGCTTGCACATGTGTTTTCAAAAACATTACATATGTGACCATTGTCATGCCTTACAAAAAAGACAAATTCAATGATGTGGTTATATACACTATGTATATGCGATATATGCATATACGTATTGTGTATCTATCCCTAGCTCCCTCTTGAATTGAGACCACTTCAATTGTCACAAGAATCCCTCAATTTGGTAGAGATTCTCTTAATGGACCTCACAACGCCTCGATTCAATCGTTGCTTAAGACCATGTGGATTGCCACTCTGATAAGCCATACCAAAACACACATGTTAGATAATCCCTTCCTTTTTAGAGTGGTGGTTTTATGGAATACATTTTATTAGACAAAATGAACATTACAAAACAATGGTCTACAATCACCCATATCCATAGATATTATTTGACAATATCAATAACCAGTATAGAGTCATTTTAACCATGGCTTTGCAATGCATCTATATGTATAAAAATACATTGAGGATTAATAGATCTCTTTTGAGACTTCATAGGTTAAGATGTATTTATGCTAGTTTATTTTAAAGTAGTGGTTGTTTAACAATGTTGATATTTTGTTTCTTTTTTTATTTCTTCTTTTCTACATTATAGTAATTATTAGGATAAATAAAACCTTTCATTTTTCAGTTTCTTCAGTGTATATGCATGTAAGCACACATGCATGAACAACGTGTTGAAGATCTCCATGCACGTAACCACATTCTTATGAACAAAGTGTTGAAGAGCTCTCTCCCCTTGCATTGTAAAGCAATAACACATCACTTCTCTCAACACAAAAACAAATAAAAATAGTTTAGAATATGTGATCTCCATTCAACATTAGAGGCATACTTTTTACATTACTAATTGTGACATATAAGACCTTAATTTAAAAAATAAAGACAAAGCTTAAACACAATGTTGAAATTTGACTTTCACTCTTATTTGTCAAACACAAAATTCATAACATTTGAATATTTTCATTACCTTTCAATTTTTGTCTACAAAATATTATAGATGAGCAATTTCGCATTTTAGATGTAACTTTTTATTCCACCTTCATACATGTAAGCGGGAGTGAGATATTCTTCATGGATTACAAAGAAGCTTAATCAACAATTAGCTTACAAAGAGTGAACAAGTCACAATCGAGATTTGAACCTGAGTGGGGAGGATAACAATTTCTCCTTTCAACCACTTGAGCTAGATCAAATTCACACACATACACACACAACTTCTAGCCCAAAGGGGTTGGGTCCATTGGTGAGAAGCATTGAGTTTTTTCACTAGTGAGCAATGTTCAATTCCCATGAGGGTTTTCCTTGGAGTCATGGGGTCATCTTAAGGTAATGGTTGAACATGTGGTTGGACCTAGAGAGAATATATTAAACGATCTTGTCACCCATGCACAAATAAGTGATCAAAGACAATATCCATGTAATTCTTCAAAATTTAAAGCATGGTACATTAACCTGTTGATGTTTTCTTTTGAACCTTTTCAAGCACATGAACCTTAGTTGGGTTTTGTTAAAGGGTAAGTGTCACACTCAAGGTATCTACACTTTAACACCAATGCTTAGACAAGAACTTTGCACTTGGAGCACTTGTGCTTAAAGACTATATACTTGTAAACATTGTGCTTATAATATTACACCTAAAGAGCCTATGTCTAAAACACTTATGCTTGGATGGCCCCGTGCATAAAGACCCATGATGGGGAGTGCATAGTAGTGATTCTTGTTTTGTAATTGTTTTTTTATGTAAAAAATGTTATTATACCTCTTAATTAGGGATAATTATCAATGGAACATAGATCATTAATATCGTATCATGGAGTTGAGTATTAGAGGTTTTTTTCTTCAAATGTGTAAATGCTTTTGATTAATATATGGGGAACTATGAACCCCAACTCTCTATTGTCACAGTGTATATATCTACTTTAACATGTAGAAATAGATTTGAACTTAACACCTCTCATGCAAAGATATATATTTTTCCAATTAGTCACTTAAAGCAATCCCTTAGACATTAGAGATTGTTGGCTAAATAGTTGACGAAAATGACATCGCCATATATATATATATATATATATATATATATATATATATATATATATATAAATCAAATTAAACATGTCCAATACAACACAACATCCCACCTCTTACTAAATGATGAACACTCAACACTTAAAATAGAGAAAACATTTTGTAGATCCAATTATATTTTAACACAATATATTTTTATGATGCTTCAAACTAGATCTTAATCTTTTTCGAAATTAAATATTTTTATGACACATTAATAAGTACTTAAAACAGAGAGAACATTTTGTAGATCCAACTATATTTTAACACAATATATTTTTATGATGCTTCCAACTAGATCTTAATCTTTTTTAAAATTAAATATCTTTGTGACACATTAATAAGTAATTGAAACTTAAAACCATCATAATTCTTAATGCAAGTTGAGGTGATTCAAAAGGATCCAAAATATGATTTATTCAATATAAAACACTAACAAGCAAAATGAAGAAGATAATTTTTTTATTTGGTTAAGATAAATTAATAAAATTTTACCATTTACATTGATTAAAGAGATTAACTTTTACTATTAATATCATTTTAAAAATATATAAAATATCTTTGTGACACATTAATAAATTGAAACTTAAAACCAACATAACTCTTACTACAAGTTGAGGTAATTCATCCCAAAGATGATTTGTTCAATATAAAACACTAAAGAAGAAAATGAGCAAGATGATTTTTTTATTTGGTTAAGATAAATTAATAAAATTTTACCATTTACATTGATTAAAGAGATTAACTTTTACTATTAATATCATTTTAAAAATATATAAAATATCTTTGTAACACATTAATAAATTGAAACTTAAAACCAACATAACTCTTACTACAAGTTGAGGTAATTCATCCCAAAGATGATTTGTTCAATATAAAACACTAAAGAGGAAAATGAGCAAGATGATTTTTTTTATTTGTTTAAGATAAATTAATAAAATGTTATCATTTACATTGGTTAAAGGGATTAACTTTTACCATTTATATCATTTTAAAAATATATAAAATATTGATAAATAAATAAATTAAAATATTATTATTTTTTAAAATAAATTACAGTTCTTATAAATCTAAATCTTAATAAATGTTTATATAAAGGAATTATTGTAACTTATCAAATCGTTATATATTTATATATAAAATATCGATAGATAAATAAACTAAAATATTATTATTATTTTAAATAAATTTTAATTACCATTTTTTATTATAATTACAATTTTTAGAAATCTAAATCGTAATAATTATATATATATATATATAATTATTATTTTAACGTATGAGATTGTTATATATTTATTACACATCCATGTTTTTATTATGGATATATTGAAAATCCATGCTGTGCATGGAGAAAACTCGTGAAAACCATATCTACATATTAACAACCATGTTCTCCATTGACGAGACTCGTGACTCAAAACATAAATGTAAACTTCGGAACTCACGTTCACACTGACGTTTATTTCACTAAAAGCCCTCCAAATCACCTTACCCTACCCTACCAAGCCATGGCAAATGGAACGAATCCTGAATGCTAATGCATATGGGTTTACCTTTAAATACCCTATAAATACCAGAATGTAAAAATTCTGATTAAAATAAAATAAGTTGTTCTCTTCCAGTTTATAATGTGACACAGAGCAAACTAGATTGGGCAGTTGGTGAGGAAGATCAAGAAGAGTGTTATGATGTCATAGCAGTCTTGGGATCTGCAGTTTGGCTGTATCTTGCTGGCATTTGTCTGGTGTAAAGTTCCCATTTCCGTGTTAGATCACACCACATCAATGATTTGCTTATATGAACAATATATTTTACTTTTCTCACTGTACAGCTTCGAATCAGGTTCAATTGCTCAATCATCGCCATAACGATCATCTTTCATTTCTTCATTTTTTTTGTTCTGCAGCTCCATATCCAACTGCCCATGGGAGATTCACTGATAGCTTCTACTCATAATGACGGTGTTGGTGAATAACGGGTACCCTCTGCCTTTGATAGTGACTCTGTTGTTTGGTGAGAATGCTATTGATATATAGAGTGGATTATGCTCATTTCTTCTTGGGTCAGAGAGACCAATCTAGCTCCGTGTGCATTTATAGCGATCAATTAAACTTAGTTAGAGACATCCTTCTTCGTACTCTTCTTTTTTCTGAGCGTTTGCTGCAGCAACTTATTATTGCCAGTGTTAACATGCTTCTACAATTTCTGGTGCAAGTTGTAGATATACCAATGCCTAGTATTGCTAGCTATCACATCCTTTGCTAATTGCATTTCACTACATTGGGTAATTGTATTCTGTGCACATTGTGTTTCCAATCTGAAATTGATATATTGCTGGTGCAGAATAGTTGAAGGTTTTCAAAGCTATGGGCAGCAGCAGCAACAGGAGAGGACTCTGTGTAAGTAGAATTATGGATCTTAGTTAAAGAGGGGGTTTTGGGGAACTGCATCATTGACATGACGGGAGTATCAGGTTCTCACCTTTTTATGTTATTTTAGTGCGTTTGCTGAAGAATGCACTGTAGAGATAACAAAAATCTCTATCCTTAGCAATTATTGACCAGAAGACCTCGGTTTGGTCTTTTGGTCAGGGATCCATACCCTTGTGTAAGAGGTTTCAAGTTCTATGATTGCAGCATGTTTTCCCTCCTGAGATCTGGTTAATAAGAGCCTGCATACGCCATCCTTGTTTTCCTCGTTGGGGGCATCCTTGTTTTTCTGGAATTTGTAGCAGAGAGGATGGCACCCAGCCTTGATATTTCTGAGTGGTGGTCTAAGGAAACTGACAAGGGCACGCCTGTTGTGGTGACAATGGAGAATCCCAACTGGTCAATGCTGGAACTCGAAAACCCAGATGCTGCATTGCAGCAGGTAGACAAGGGCAGGGGCAAGAATGCCAGGCAGCTGACATGGGTGTTGCTCCTTAAGGCTCACCGCGCTGCTGGGTGCCTTGCCTGGCTTGCTACAGGACTGTGGACTCTTCTCAGCATGGTAAAGAAGAGGCTAATTTTCAGACAAGGGGTGGCAATGGAGTCTGAGAAATCCAAAAAGGAGAAATTGTTTATGTTTCTTAAGGTATTTTTGGTATTTGCACTGGCAGCACTGGTGTTTGAAGTATTTGCCTACTTCAATGGTTGGCATTTCTCCACACCCCATTTGTACATGCCAACTTCATTTGGGATTCAAGATTTCCTGCAATGGATATATCTCTCTTGGGTTTCATTCAGATCCAATTACATTGCTCCCCCAATTCAAGCTCTGGCAAACATTTGCATCATTCTCTTTTTGATTCAGTCTGTGGACCGGATCATCCTCTGCATCGGATGCTTTTGGATCAAGTATAAGAAGATCAAGCCGAAGCCAAAAGATGAATCTTTTGAACTGAAGGATGTTGAACAGCAAGGGTCTGCTTATCCTATGGTCCTGGTACAAATTCCCATGTGCAATGAGAAAGAGGTGTGAAGCTCATTACTATTTTTCTTGAATTGTTTTGGAATCTGTTTTCTCAATGTTAGCATTTTTGCGTTGACATTAAATTTGCTTCGCCTGGGTTTTCTTGACAAGTTTATGATTTAGGTTTTCATCTTATTTTGACAAATTTTGTTAAACCGAGCTTTGAGATACCTTATTCAGAGTTCCATTTGTGTGGGTTTTAAGATGCATTCCATGAAATTCCAGATCTGATCAAATCTGCTCCTGGATTCTCAACCTGGATTGGTATATTGGACAAGATCTCTGTGTTTGTTTCAGGGAATAGTGGTCTTTGACCATGTCAATGGAATTTGAGCTATGGAAAAAAGTCATTTCAGAGGTTTTCTGAGTGTCTTTAATTAGGATAATTGATTTTGGCTTTTGCTGTTAATCTCAACACTATCCTGAAATACCGGGAAATGATTTGCCATATGTTATAAATTGGGTTGGAAGGAGTTGAATTCATTTGCATCAAAATTTTCTGAAAGCTATTTGGTATTTTGTATAATTATGCCTGAAAATCTGCGTTTGGTAGCATATCAGTGTTGGCTGTCTTGTGAAATGTTCTCACTTCTCACATTCTTGAGATTGTTCTGGTATTCATGATAACCAATAACCAATCTTCAATTGTGTCCAAATTTAGGTGTACGAGCAATCCATTTCTGCTGTTTGTCAGCTTGATTGGCCAAAGGATCGGCTGTTAATTCAAGTATTAGATGATTCATATGAAGATGATGTTCAAGAACTTATCAGAACAGAAGTCCTTAAGTGGAACCAGAAAGGCATCAACATTCATTACCGACATCGATTGATTAGGACTGGTTATAAAGCTGGCAATCTGAAGGCTGCAATGAGTTGTGATTATGTCAAAGACTATGAGTTCGTTGCAATTTTTGATGCAGACTTCCAGCCAAACCCTGATTTCCTGAAACAGACTGTTCCACATTTCAAGGTAGCACGCAAGCCACTTTTCCTTAAGGTGTTGTATTATATTACTGCATGTTTCCCTCGATTACATGCTAATAATAATACATTACATTGGTGAATCATGATGCTACAGGATAATCCTGAAATCGGCTTGGTCCAGGCTCGATGGTCTTTTGTAAATAGAGATGAAAATTTGTTAACACGTCTGCAGAACATCAATCTTTCTTTCCACTTTGAGGTCGAGCAGCAGGTGAATGGGGTCTTTCTCAATTTCTTTGGGTTCAATGGGACAGCTGGTGTCTGGCGAATAAAATCTCTTGAGGAATCTGGAGGTTGGCTTGAAAGAACAACTGTTGAAGATATGGACATTGCTGTGCGTGCCCATCTGAAAGGGTGGAAATTTATTTTTCTCAATGATGTCATGGTAGTGCTCAAGAACCATCGACCATGCTCTGATTCTCATGGTGCTTTTATCTTTGAATTCTAAAATTTATGTTCAAGTTGGGACTTCAAACTTCAAAGTATATGTGGTTCTGGTAGTATCTTAAATTTGTGATTACTTTTAGGAGCATTTGGAGCAGGTGGAGGCAATTTTCTGATGGTGTTATGATCTTTCTTGTGTTTTTCTTTTTGAATTATTGTTACTCTTCTTTTGGCTTAAGATTGGGGACCATCAATGTGACTTTTAGTTCTGATTCTAATTTGAAACACGGTATGACTTTAGGTCCCTTGTGAGGTTCCAGAGAGTTATGAAGCCTACAGGAAGCAACAACACCGGTGGCATTCTGGTCCTATGCATCTTTTTCGACTTTGCCTTCCAGATATAATTACTTCCAAGGTCTGTATTGTTCAGCTGCTTTTTCTGTGTTTAGCATGATGTTATTCCGCAACATATCCAGAAGCTGCAATAGCAAGCAATGCTCTACAGAAAATTTGTACCCTCTAAGGGTGGAGCTACTAGGAGTTTTACTAAAGCTTGTCAGAGAAGCCTCATTTGTCACAATTTTCTATTTGTCTGATGGACTTTTTCTGTCTCTGGATGCAGTTATCTATTGGCAAGAAAGCGAACCTCATTTTATTATTCTTCCTTTTGAGAAAGTTGATTCTTCCATTTTATTCCTTTACATTGTTCTGTATTATTCTTCCAATGACCATGTTTGTACCAGAGGCAGAGCTACCTATCTGGGTGATATGCTATATCCCTGCAGTGATGTCATTTTTGAATGTGCTGCCAGCACCAAGATCATTCCCTTTCATTATCCCTTATCTTCTTTTTGAAAATACTATGTCTGTTACCAAGTTCAATGCTATGGTATCTGGACTGTTTCAACTTGGCAGTGCTTACGAATGGATTGTGACAAAGAAGACAGGCAGAGCTTCTGAACCAGATTTGCTAGCTGTGGCTGAAAGAGAATCAAAGACTCTAAGCCAACCACTTCATCGTGGGGCTTCTGAAACTGGCCTCGATGTGTTGAGTAAATTGAGCAAGCAGCCCTCTACACCTCGAATCAAAAAGATTAATCGATTGTACAGAAAGGAGCTGGCTTTGGCTTTCCTCCTCCTCACTGCATCAGCCAGAAGTTTGCTATCAGCCCAAGGCGTTCATTTCTATTTCCTACTATTTCAGGGCGTGTCGTTTCTGCTTGTTGGTCTTGACCTGATCGGGGAGCAAGTTAGCTGATATGTGATGCTATTAAGCTTCTGTTGCTATGCCATTGCAACAAGAGAAGTTCTAATAACGTTTGTTGATTTACATTAAGATCTGAGGACTCAGGGGTAATAGTATTCACACATTAAGTGAAATTTGTGTGACACTTGGGGATGTCTCAGGTGTAGAGGTGCATCAAGATTAAACAGATTTCTCTACAATTCCACGGCTTAAAGTTTTATTTGCCATAAAGAAGTCTGGTATTGCAGCTTTCTCATAGCAATTGAATAGAGTGGAAGACAAATGCGTCGACAGATAGGATGTTAAGGAGCTCTTCTTCACTAAGTAATGGTTGTCTAACGCAGTTGTGGTTTCTTAGAAGGTGATATAGTCTGTCCCAGTCCAACTATGGAATTCCAGCAATTTGGCTTTGTCAGGTGGCATGGCATCCATAGCAAATTCATGCAACATTCTTTATTTGAATCTAGGGTGTGACATTATGGTTATTAACTAATACCTTTGGTAGTCCTCCTTTTAGGTTGCTCTTTCTTGTCATTATTTTCTTCAACATTATTATCATAAAGCCAGAGTTGCAAAATTCTGTGCTGGTATCATTTCTGGCCCGGTAGGCTTGGCATTAATCCCATCTGTCCTGAGAGTTTGAAGTGTCGAATTACTATTATTGACAGTCATGTGTTGGAAGAAATTATTTGTTCTCTTCAATAATCTTGAGATGAAATACGAATTTGTATTGTTCATTCATATTTCAATTTAGTGGAATTCATTTAATGAAATCATTTCTCTGCTATTGGAAATCATAGAATTGTCTTAGGGATCTTACACTTGATTTTAATGTTTAGTCCATGGTCCATCTCATTCTGTATATCGAGGCTCAAATCAAAGACAAACAGAATGACCCAATTAAGTAGGAGAAAATGGGCCCCGGATATTCCTGAGGATACATTTTGCTGATTGACTAGCCTACTTTCAGATGATACTTCAAAATGGATGAAATTTTTTTGCCTCTGTTATATCATATATTGGATTTGGATTTCTAGTATCTACTGTGCCAGCTTAGTGCCGGAATTATTTGAAACACTTGTGAGTCTCCATGCTTGCCATATTGTGTGGACATACAACATGGAAGATAATGTGTTATTATGAAATTGCCTTGTAATCATCTCCATTGAGCGCGTTTCTTGTTATTTATATGATATCATAAAATTGGGATTGTAGAGTCATCTGAAATGCAAGTAAGATTTGATTTTGAGCTGGCAAAGCTTGGGGCTTAAACATAACCTATGCTGTTATTAAACACCCATGTTTTCCTTGTAGCTTGGGAGGTCCATTCTATCTGTTAACAAGTGCCTGTATGTTTTTCTTTGTGTTCATGGTAAAAACAAAGCACATATACTACATTTGTAAGATTTAGAAATGTCACGGAGGCTACTACGGCTGCAGACTCTATTGTACAGGCCTACATTTGTGGAGACGTCTCCAAAAAGTGTTCACCTAGGTTATAATTCTAGTTTGAAGTGAGTTTTTCGTCAGTAGTTTGGCCAACAATTGCAGTTTGAAGCAATGGCTGAAATATCCAAAAAAAACCTCCATATTAAGAACATCTTAGAAGTCATTAGATCTAAATTTATGGCATGGGTCTACAAGATAGAACATCATTTGTGTTAGTTTAGATATCCAAATTCCAACGGTGGTTTTTACCTCAAGGTGGGTCAATTTTGTTTTCCTTTTGTGGACCATGCTGATTGGTGGTATAGAGTTTTAAGTACGAGGCTATACCATAGGTCCAACCAGGGTTCGATCCCTGGGCTCTATTTGAGCTTCAGGGGGAAGGCATGAAGATGTATGTCAGTGATCTTTCCAACTAATAAAAGTATCACTTAAGGAAAATTATATAAAAAAAAGAAAATCAATAGTTGTAGTGTTTGATGAAATCAAAAGTGTGTTTTCCCCTGGGCTTTGGAAGCCTGTGAAGTTCAAACAAAAATAACATTAAAGCAATGTTACAAAATAGCAGTTAGAAAACTGCTTGAAAGGCATTATCAGAAGTGATTGTAGAGTGCCATACATAAAACTAAACAGAAAGGATAATAAACTAGGTTTCCCCTGGGCTTTGGAAGCCTGTGAAGTTCAAACAAAAATAACGTAAAGCAATGTTACAGAATAGCAGTTAGAAAACTGCTTTAAAGGCATTATCAGAAAAGAGTATAGACTGCCATACATAAAACTAAAGAGAAAGGATAATAAACTAGACCTTGGGAAGAAGAATAGAAATCAAATCCAAAGTCTTCTAACCACTACGACCACTCTATCTAGCACTCTGGCGTCCAGCTCAAAATTTTGTAGTTGGATTGTAGCCAGTTGATGCATGTGCCACCTCAAAGCCACGTACAGGTCTGGCAGATGCGACATGGTTGCAACATCATCCATCTTACAAGAACCAGTTGTAGGAAGAACTCACGTATTTGTATATTGAAAGGTCCTAAAATGTGCTTTGAAATATTTATCCTATCTTTATCTCTATTTATTCATTTGATATCAGAGTACAACCTTTTATCGTTATACTGGTTCTACTTCAGCTAGACATACTGGACTAACCATTGATGTGTAATATGTTGTAAATATATAAACAATTTTTTTTTAATCTATTTTACAGTTTTTATATTTGTGATTGGGGACATAGGGTTCAATTTTCCAAGTTGATATGATGGCATTCTTTTTCACTAACGAACTGACATCACTTTGAAGTAGCTTGTGCTTTATAGGTTCTTTGTGATTGTTGTATGTGATACATTTTTATATTCATTACTGTTAAAGTCACAGTAGTATATCCTTTTTGTAATTTTGTTCCATGTTAATATAATGACTTCTGTAACTCTTTTGCAGAACCTAATATGTGTTAGAACCCATTCATTGTCATTCTTTAAAGGGGTACATGCTAAGCCATCATTACATCGAAATAGATAAGCAGTATAGGTGTATGCACCCTGTCCTAGGGGCATATGCTTCTTATCAGATTTTAGGATGGCACATTTTCGAAGGGGACACCTTGCCCATTAAAAAATATGGGGTGCATTTTTTTTTTATGACACGGATATTTCCAATTTGTTATGTGGGTGTTGATCCTTGCGTTAATAGGAAAATATACATTTTATTATTTGGACGATTTTGTAACACTTTGTTATGTGGGTGTTGACCCTTGTGTTAATAGGCAAATATGCATTTTTATTAATTGGATGAATTAATAACAAGTTGTTACAAGGTTAACCTGTGTAGTTTCATAGATCATTGAACCGATATGATATAATTCACTATGCAAATAAAGATAGTCCATGTTTAAGTGAAATATATGAAAAAATTGACTCTATTTATAAGGAGATTACAACCACAAAATATAAAAGAAATCTCAACCTATGTCCACACTTGGATGAAACTTTGTACACAGGTGATGGAACAAATTGGATCAACCTCTTCATATGGCATCTTATACCTTGAATCTATAATGTTATGATATCAAACAAACAAAGACGAGGCCTCCTACAAGTGCTACATAGGTAATGATTCATTGGCATCAATAAAAAAGATTCATGGTCTAGAATTAGAGGAAACATTCTGTGTGAAGACAATTTTCCCAATCTTCACATTAGCATAATGAATTTGGCACAATTGAGGATTTTTGTGATGATATTGTGGCGAAGATCCTGATGCACATGTTCAAGAGCGACAAACATTAGCTATATGGTTAGTCTCACAAGTAACCACTGTCTCACTATGTGATATGAAATCAAATACACATGGTTTTATTTATTGAGTGAAGACAACGGTTGAGACCTAAAAATAAATAAAACTTGGTTTACATTCATTGCATCCTTCATCTTTTTGCTCATAAAGACCCAAGATACAAGGGAGGCCCTTCCAAGACATAGGAGCAATTTACCAATGATGTTATATGTGTGAATAATGAGATATACGCAAATCGTCTTGTGGAGCTTCTTACAATTACAAACAAAGGAACCACAACTTGAGAGCAATATGTACTTGTAGTGCATGGAAATGCACTTTCATTGAGGATATAGGAGACTCAAATTATGAAGAAGGCTCAATTGTTCGCATTACTAATTGGTGACAAGTGATCAATGATTTATGTCTTATAAGTAAATGCTATTGATTATGTTTTCTAGTTAATCATAAATTTAAAATTATAACTGAAATAAATGCCAATGAATATGCTTTATAATTATCTAGTTATTTATGTTATTTTAATAATTAAATCTCACAAATTAAATATTAGGAAATGAATGTGAAATTGAAATTGAAATTATGATATTAAATATTGTTTACTTGATAATTTCAATTTTTTACATTTATAAGGTCTTACTTTTCATAATTGAACTCCTATGTCAATAGTAGTGTACCCACACTTAAATCCACACCTATACTTACACCCCTATCCACACATCGGTTACCTTGAAAAACAGTTTCCAAATGTATGAGATCTAAGTCATGAATCTCACCAAGAATGTATAGTTACTTTTTGTTAGAAAAACAGGACCGTGGAGCAATAAAATAAAACAAATGCGGAAACAAAACACAGAAGATACATAATACAATAGAGACACAGATTTACGTGGTTCACCCAGTGTGGGCTACGTCCACCGGAGAAAATTGCCCAGTCCTTCCTTTATTATTATCTAGCATATGAAGGGATACAACCTATAGCAAACCCGCTACAACTTCCTCTTCTTTCTCTCACAGTCTCCTATCTCAGAATACAATATTCGCCATCCACCATAGCCGCAATACATTTCCCTCATAAAAGAGGGTTGCCTTCTAAGGCAAAAAACCCTAACATAATCTCTATTGTTAGATCTGCGACCTTATAATGAACGGTCCAGATTTACAAGGCAATTTTTCCTTCGGGGGCTTTGCCCCTGAACCCCCGCTGGGGACCCGCTTGCCCCCCGGACCCCGCAGAGGGGGTACCCCCCTCTACACTCCCCTGCGTGGAAGAGTGTACATACTTCTGGGGTGTAAATACTTCATGGGGTATAAACACGGCTGAAAGTAAAAGACCTTTGAATCAGGAAGATAATCATGCTCCCCAACCAACAATCTCCCACTTGGAGACTGATCTCAACAACTCCACCGCTGTTGTATATGCTGGACTTTGAACCTTCTTGGACTTGGCAAATTCTTCATCTTCATCTTCATTCTACCAACTGAAACTGAGCAGGAACTCAGTTTCTCCCTAGTTACTCCCATTGTTAACATGTCTGCAGGTTTCTCGCTAGTGTGTATCTTTTCCAACTTCAAATGTCCATCTTCCAAGGCAGATCATATGAAGTGGTACATCAACTGTATATGCTTAGTCTTCAAATTGAAAGTTGAGTTCTTTGCAAGATGAATTGCACTCTCACTGTCACAGTACAACCTTCTATTCTCCTGCTTCTTTCCCAATTCCTCCATAAACCTTTGTAACCAAATCATCTTTTTACTAGCCTTTGTTGTTGAAAGTGCAACAACCTTTTGCAATTTCAAAATCCAACTTACTGATGTTCCACCTATAGTAAAAACATACCCTCTGGTGCTCCTCCTACTGTCTTTATCACTTGCCATATCTGAATCAACATATCCCTGTAGAAAAGTGTCTGAACCTCCAAAACATAATGCATGAGTAGTAGTACCTCTCAAATACCTGAGAATCCACTTTACTGCTTCCCAATGTTCTTTACCTGGATTATTCATATACCTGCTCACAACTCCCACTACATGTGCAATATCTAGTCTTGTGCAAACCATTGCATACATTAAGCTGCCAACTGCTGATGAATAAGGGACCCTGGACATGTATTCTATCTCCTCCTGTGTCTTGGGACACATTTCCTTAGTTAATTTGAAATGGTTGGCCAAAGGTGTACTAACTGGTTTTGCATTCTGCATTATAAACCTCTC
>ML799789.1:99953-128618 GCA_009831015.1 Picea engelmannii
AACATCCTGTCATCAATCATGACGCATCATCATCAAGGTTAAGTGGTTCATCATCATAAAAATCTAGATCACTTGCGAGCAAGTGTCCTCAAAGAATAAGTTTTGTCAGTGCGCCAGAGCGGGATGTTACATACACCCCCTCTGGGCGGGGGTAATGATTTGGCAGGGCCGGGCTACCAGCTTGCCCTCTCGGTGATTCTTAACCATATACATTGCAATTTTTATTCGAATTAAATAAAATGTTACATTGGCAGAGAAAAGGGTTGGGTCTTAGCCCCAACCCCCGATCCTTTTTGCATTGCATACAACCACACCATATGTCTACTACCATATCCTTTAAACTTTGGTGCGAGAACCCTCCATTGCGTAGCCCCTGGTCCTTACCACCACATGCGACCAACAGTTGGCACAAGGGTTAACACTATTCGACGGGCAACTTGCCATGTGCCCGCCACTTGTCAACACCACGTCCATTCTTTGCAACGGGGACTAGATTAAGCACTGGGACATGGCCACATGCCCCCCATGCGACCTACACCTCCACCCAAAGGGGCACTAAACTCGCTAACGATTTGACAGATTGCCCTGAATTGCGGGATGTGTGGTGTGATGGGTTTTAGGCTTAGTAACGTTGCGGGAGCCGAGTTAGTCACACATATGTGCGAATTGGCGAACCAAAGACAACACGCTTGAAGGGGAAAACTTCCAGGAGGTGTAACTTCTTCATTTTTTGGCCAAACCAGGTGTAGAAAGAGCCTAGCTAGGGGTTTTTGGATGTTTTGGAGCCATTGGAGCCATCTATTTGGCATTTTGAGCACTGTAAAACACTATTTTTATCACTTTGAGGAAATAATATAAGAGATCCATTGGAAGCTGGACTAGGAGATGTAGCCCAAGAGAGGGATGAACTCCTTTATCATTTGTTGTGTTATGTGTTTACTGTTGGTTGTTAACTGATGGTTGTTATGTGCATATTAAGTGTGAAAACTTTTTAATTTATGTGTTAGTAACTTGATCCAATTATCCAAACACATACCATTTTTACACTTTCAATTTAAAAGAGACAAGTCTTCTTCATTTTTAGATCTGTTGGAAACAAACCCATTTCATTTACAGATCAAATACGCTTGATCATCATGCCCTGATCGAGTCCAAGCCAGGGACCTTCAACCATGTGGAATGCCAGAGTGCTCATTTCACTGTAGGCAATGTTGCATCATCATCATCCATCCATAGGCAACCTATTGTCGCCTCCCTTGATCCAAGAATACTTGAATGGCCGATTACCAACATTAGACCATAATATCATCCAAGTCGATGTGTTATAGTCAATGGATATCATCATCCCTCCATTAGACGTTTACATATCTTTGATGCACTTATCAACACTGTTTCCTTGCCACAGACCAGACACACAATTTATCACATTACTAAGTTTTATCGTCAAAGCCCCTTATGTAGCATCTCGTTAGTTGCCAAAGTCCATCATACTTGAAAATACATCCTTGGTAATCCTAGCTTACACACTAGTACACTATCCTAACCGTCTCACAAATCATCATGAGTTGGTGACCAAGGATAGCAAAGCATCTGGACTTGGCATGCAACTTGCCAAGTATGCTCAACATGTCCTTCGTCATGCTATTTCCAAGTATGCTCAACATGTCCTTACATTCTCTCCCATTTGAATTGTTGACATCCTTGTTAACATGGCCTCATCAACTCCTTTAATGAAAGGGGTGTTGGTGGTGAAGATACACTTTCGCAATTTCCACACTGGACTCGGCTCTGACATCATTTGTCACAGGGATAGACTTTTTTTTTCACTTGAGTGTTCCATTCCACTTAAGAACTCTAGTTGTCACACAACACTAGTGCGACCTTGCTAGTTGGGCATGACCATCGACTGCTTGTATCACCCAGAATATGTCTAACAAACATGTTCTTACTAAACCCAAGCCATTCACCTTCAACTGTGCATAATGTCAGAGTGTTCATTTCAGCATAGGCGATGTTGCATCATTGTCACCTAATGATAGACAACCTACTATTTCCTCCATTGAGACGAGCATACTTGAACAACCAATTGTCCAACGTGATACCATGCTATCATCCATCCAAACCAACACATGATAGTCAATGAATATCATGTCCCTCCTTCGCCAAGCGTTCACATATCTTCGATGCACTTTTCAACATTGTTTTCCTTGCCACAGACAATGCACATAATCTATCACATTGCCAAGTCCTGCCATCCTTCGTCAAAGCCCACTTTACAACACCTCATTGGTTGCCAGTCCTACTCGACAATAAATTCTTGGTCCGTCGAGGTTACACACTAGTACACTGTCTTGATCATCTCATGAATCACCGTGATTTGGTCACTAAGGCTACCAAAACATATGGACTCAACCCCCCCTTGTTTGGGGGGTTGTGGGGGGCAAAGCCCCCCAAAATTATTTTGGCAGTTTTTGTGTTTATTCGACATATGGTTTTCTATTTTTGGCTAAGGAATTAGGGTTTTTGACTAATCCAAGTAAATGGATTAGGGGTTTTGGATGTCACGAGATCATATATATATTGTATTGTAAAGAATAAAGATGATGTGATGAATAAAGAATTAGAGGTGTGACTCTAAACATGTTGCTGATTTTCTCGATTTGGGTTTCAAGGGTAAAATATTTGTGTAATGTGTGTGTGTGCCATTGTATCTTTTCTGTTTTTATTAAGAATCTATTTGCAATAATTCATTGTACAGGGTTAAAATCTACAACAAGTGGCCTATTGATATGATTTATTGGGAGAGTTATTTATGTTTTTGTTTGTGAATGATACACTATGATCAAATTTGAAGCGCTGGTCTTAATTTCAAGTAACTTGAAAGGTATATATTTATCCAACCCTTCCATGATGAAAAGTTGTAAGCGATAATTGTACTTCAATGGACAAGAATAAACTAAGTACACACTTCATTAAAATATACTTAAATAAGATATTGTTCTTTCAATTTTTATAGACTTCAACTTCTAGGACGAGTTTGAAATGATGCTCTACACGTATTTGGAGGTGTAGAATCCTCCTTTCCCACCAATTAAAAGATAACATTTAACTCTTGAATGCATACTAGTGGTTGCTACTAGGTTTAAACTCATTGGGGTTGATTACGAGACCTCTTGTAACAAAGTTACCAACTTAATGAGAACTTTCCAGAGTTCTCGTTTTTTCAAGGGTCACATTTTTTACCCCATTTTGAAAAGTTGTGCTACTGATCGCACTCATTTTTTCTTCGGAGTTAAAATTACAAAATTTTGTAATTGTCATCTATAAAGTTACAAATAAAAACCTTAAAATTGACCCCCGAAACAAGAGGTGGTGCTTACAACATCACCCCCTTTTTTTTTTCGGGGTTAAAATTACAATTTTTTCAAGAAGTGGTGCTCACAACATCACCCCTTTTTTTTTGGAGATTAAAATTACAATTTGGTCAAGAGGTGGTGCTCACAACATCACTGCCTTTTTTTTCCAGGGTTAAAATTACAATTTGGTCAAAGGTGGTGCTCACAGCATCATCCCTTTTTTTCCGGGGTTAAAATTACAGTTTGGTCAAGAGGTGGTGCTCACAACATCACCTCCTGTTAAAAATACAATTTGGTCAAGAGATGGTGCTCACAACATCACCCCTTTTTTTGGGGGTTAAAATTATAGTTTGGTCAAGAGGTGGTGCTCACATCACCCCCCCTTTTTTTCGGCGTGGAGGGGGGTGTTTGCGGGGTTAAAGTTATAACTTGGTTGAAATTGTGATCCTGAGAAACAACACCATTACGACAAAAACCTCAAAATCGACCTTCGAAACTAAAAGTTGTGCTAATAGTGGCAACTCCTTTTCTATAAGGTCAATGTTATGACATGTTTCAAACTATGGTTTTCACCACTGATATCATTGTGAATTGAAATCACAAAATCAACATCCAAATTGAAACATGATGCTATCGATAACACATTTACTTCATTTTTTCAAACTTAAAATTGCAACTTTTTTCATACCAATACCTAAAAACCTGACACTATTGCAAATAAAATTATAAAAAAAGAACATAAAAAACTAATTAATAAAAATGAAAAAAAAATTATTAAAAAAAAACCTAAAACAAATAATTTTTTTTTTTTTTAAATATCTATATATATATATATATATAGATATTTTCATTGAAAACATAAAAATTAAAAAAATGTAAATATAACCATTTAAAAATGATTAAGTTTAACCAAAAAAAAATAGATTTAAAAAAAAAATTAAACAATTGTTTTTTAAAATTTAGATACATATATAGTTTAAAAAATATAAATTATAAACAAATAAATCTAAACACTTCAAAAAAAAATACCATTAAATTTCTTTATAATATATATTGTTTTTAAAATAATATAATTTTTTTAAAAACAAATTCAAAATACATGGAAAAAATTAAACCAAGTTAAAAGCTAAATAAATTAAACTATATATAATTAATTTTTTTTATAATATATATAGATAATTAAAAAAAAAGCCCGGTGGGTTAGTTCAAGTGGATGAGTGTCCTTGTTTGCTCGAATGACGTTTTGGGGTCGAATCTCCAACTATGAAGATGTATAGGGTCTCACTTGATGTCCCCACCGAGTTAGGCACATAATGTGGGGAAGTACTCAAGAGTTTCTTGTGCTCTTTTCCGAGGACCAAAAAAAAAAAAAAAAACTTTTAAAATTACAAAAAAAAAAAAATTTAAACTAAAATAAAATAAAATTTAAAAACATTTAAATTTTAAAAATTCAAAAATTTTAAACTTTACAAAAAAAATTTAATTTAAAAAAAAATTATATTACATGGTTATGAGGGGAGAATGCCCGACATCACCCCAACCCCCGCAGGTCGTGACTTGACCCGCATAGACTATTTGGTTCCGAGATTACCAGGGAATGCTCAACATTGCCCCATCCTCGACAAGCTGCAACCTGATCCCCATGAAATCACCCCAAACCCTGCAGGGCACGACCTAGTCCCCATGGCATCGCCCCCCTAAACCATGTAATATAATAGTTTTTTTTTTAAATTATTTTTTTTAAAGTTTAAAAAATTTAATGTTTTTTTTAGTTTTAATTTTTTAATTTTTTAAATTTAAAAACAAAATTTAAATGTTTTAAAACATTTAAAATTTTATTTTATTTAATTTTTAAAATTTAAACACAATAATATATAAAATTTATGTATATAATTTTTATTTAAAATTTAGGATAGTTTTAATTTTTAATTTTCAAACTTTACTCATTACTATATAAATTAGTGTAATTTTTTTTTTTTTTTAATAATTTTGGAGTAATGAAGTGGCCAAACTCTAATCAGATGATTTGTATTCATGGGCTAGGTAGTAGTGTCATAGATTATGTGATATCTGATATCCTCGTTTCCAACCAAATAACAACTTTTGACCTTTTAAATGACAATGAATCCGACTCTAATCATAAACCTTTAACCCTAACTCTAAACTTTTCCATGCACAAGAGCACCATTGAAGAGAACTCTAATAATCAAAGGAAATTGCGCTTTGACAAAAATAAAGTTGGCCTTTTCTTAAAGGATTAAAATAGTAAATTAAATCTCCTAACTTATAAGGACAACATTGAAGAACTCTATCATAATTTTACAACTACCCTTTCCACTTCTATTAACAAGTTCTCTTTAGAGGTGTCCTATAAAAAGAATAATAGAATGACCAACCCTTGGTATGATAAAGAATGTAAAATTGCTGGGAAAACCATTAGGGATGCTTTTAATGAGTCCTTAAAACTTGATAACATCAATACATACAAATCCCTAATTAAAAGGAAAAAAAGGTACTATATCAATAAAAGGCAAGAGCAACTGTCACAACTATCTAAGCTAGATCCTAAGAAGTTTTGGAACCAAATTCTAAACTGCAATACTAAAGAAAATAATATGATTCCCTTAAGAGACTAGAATTCCTGCCTTAAAAGTCTTTACGAGTTCACTAATGCCATGGACACCATTCCTATTGTCCCTAAAGAGGATGAATTTTTTTCTTTAGATGAAATAGAGTTCGAGGTTAAGTGGCTTGCAAATGGGAAAGCTAAGGACATTGAAGGCTACCAAGCTGAAATTTTTAAAATTGGAGGGCCTATCGTTATCCCTCACATACATAAGCTCTTCAATTTAGCAGTCAAGCATGGCTTCCCTAAACTCTGGACGCAAAGCCTCATTGTTCCTATTTTTAAAAATGGGGATAGAAACATTCCCTCTAATTATAAGACCATTATGATTAGCCCGATTTTAGCCAAGCTTTATGTAATTATTTTGGAAAAGAAGAATGGCCTTTGGCTAGAAAGTCATGGTAAAAGAGCTAAAGGCCAGGTCGGATTTAGGAGGTATCATTCAACTATGGACCATCTTTTTGCCATTAGGATCATTGTAGAGGAGTTTCACAATACTAAAACCAATTTTTTTTGTTGTTTTGTTGACTTTAGAAAAGCTTTTGACATGGTTCCTAGGAAAAACCTTTGGAATAGGTTGGAAGAGATAAAAGTGCCTCTCAAGTTGAGGGATGCTACAATAAGGATGCATGTGAAAGTTATTGCTAAGTTTAAAAACACTAAGGGCTGGTCGAAAGAGATTAACTACAATATTGGAGTCAAACAAGGTTGTCCCTTGTCCCCTACCCTTTTTGGCATATACATTGACAAGTTAGAAGATTGCTTGGAAACAACAGGTTGTGTCGGCCCTACTCTCACTGATATAGTCATCAACATTATTCTTTATGCCGATGATATCGTTCTTATGGAAAGGAGTCCCCATGATCTTGAAAACCAACTAAGAATCCTCAAGTATTTTTTCTCCAATATGGGTATGATTGTTAATACTGATAAGACTAAGGTCATGATTATTAAATCTAATAAGATCACTTATGATTCCTTCGTATATGACAAAAACAACTTGGAGGAAGTGAATTCATACAAATATCTTCGAATAGGTATTCACCACAAGCTCAACTGGAATTATAGCATTGAGAAAATGATTATTGGGGGATGGAAAGCTTATTATGGGCTTGAAAACAATTGTAAACCAGTCGATCTTTGGAGTTGGGATAAGAAAAAACTCCTCTTTGAGACTCTTGTTACACCTGTTATTCTTTATGGATATGAATTCTGGGGCTGTAGTATCTCTTGTGAATCCTGGAGAAAGATAGAGCAAATACAAAATAATTTTATAACCTATAATCTCAAAATTAAAGGAAATACACCCTATCCCATCCTCTTCTTAGAAGCAAGCCTGTCCCCCATTAAGAGCATGACTATGACTAGATACCTAATGTATACGAACAACTTAAACAACATGGAAGACAAGAGGCTTCCTAAAATTGCTTCAAATTCGAGTTGTAACCACCATCGACTCAAGTGATGATGGCATTAAGATGCCCGATCTTGGCTAAACTATTGGGGAATCATGGAATACACCATGTTGCAGAATAAAGATACTATTAAAAATATCATCAAATCAAAATTTAAGGAGAAAATATGGTGTGATAAAGAGTTAGAGGAAATTTGAAAATTAAGGTATTATAACGATGTAATCAACCATAATCTAGAAGATCAAAATTATCTATCTATTTTGACAAGTGTAAAGAAAAAAAAAAGAATTGCTAAGATAAGAACAAATTCTCATGAGCTCCATAGTGAAATTGAGCGCTGGTCAATTCCTAAAACGCCATGGGATGAAAGAGTGTGTCACCTTTGTGACACTAAGAAGGTTGAAGATGAAAAACACTATCTCTTAGATTGTCCAGCCTATACCCAGATTAGATCTCATTTTCAAAATATTTGTCACACTACCAACTTTCCTAACCTCTTAACTCAACAAAACTATGGTGATATTGGAAAGCTTCTATTAATGCTTTTTGAGCACATAAACATAATTCTAAAGAATCACAAGTAATCACTTACCCTCTTAAGGTCCGATAGACCAATTTGGTCTTAGTGGATGTTAATCATCATCATCATCATCAATTTATTTCATATATTTTATAAAATTGTGTTTTTTATAAATTGCTTTTAAATTTAACTGTTTAGGTTTAGTTTTTTAATTTTTTAATTTTTTTTTGGGTGTGTTTTTGGTGTTATTTTTATAATTATTTTTTTTTTATTATATATTTTGTTTAAAATTTTCATATATATGTATTTTCAAAAACATTTTTTTTCTTTTTTCTTTTTTTTTTTAATATGTTTTTTTTTAATTAATTAATTCAATTATTTTATGATTTTGTTTGTAACAATGTTCGTTTTTTACACTTTGGTTTTAGAAACATTGCAATTTTAAGCTCGAACAAAAAATGAATGTGTTATTTGTCTCACTACATTTCTATTTAGTGTATGATTTTGAGGTTTTGGTTTGTAATGTTAGCAGTGGTCAAGGCCACAATTTCAAACAAGTAGTAATATTAGCCTTGGGAAAAAAAGTGCGTTATCGCTAGCACTAAGGTTTGTTTAGAAGGTCGATTTTAAGGTTTTTGTTCCTAACAATACTGGTTGTCAATACGATGATTTCAAAAAAGTTGCAATTTTAAGATCGAAAAAAAGAAGGTGATGCCGTGAACACTACATTTTGATTCGAGGGTTGATTTTAAGGTTTTTCTTTGCAATTTTGCAAGAATTTAAAGCTACAGTGGAAAATTGTTATAATTTTAACCTCGAAAAAAAAGGGTGCTACCGGTAGCACCACTTTTTGATTCGACGATCAATTTTCATGTCTTTTATGGAAAAATATGAGTTTTAAGGGCTAGAATTCTCATTTTGAGTTCACAGTTCTTGTTAATTTGGTAACTTTTTTTTGTATGAATCTCAAGCACTCAATCACTCGAGCTAATCCACTAAGGTATTAGACTTAACAATAATTTTATTGCAATGTAGTGGAATACATACCAAATTTTTAATGTATCTAATAATATGCCTCGAGGCAATGCATATTTTGCACCAAAACTATGGTCTACAATTTACAACTAAACTTTCATCATTTGCTATGATCTTAAATTCTAGAGCAGTGTAGTGCCTAAAGGTATTTAAACCTTGAATATGTACAATAAAATAAGTCCCTATTATTGTCATTGAGGGTAGAAGTTGATGAGATAGTAAGCTCTAGAGTATGTAATGAGGTTGGTAGGACTGTCATAAGCATGATTATAAGCTTTGGGACATGCATTCTTATAGAGGAAAGAGAAAGTAGTGTGTTTGAACGTCTAGCGATTACCATAGTAGTTTGTGTAACAATATTTAGATGTGATAAAGGAAAACCACACACTCTGACAAGCCATGGCATAACCTTGTTCACTCTTCACATGAAGAGAAGGTGGTTAACTTATGGTCAAATCTCTGATGCTAGTTGTGAATGTGCATTTTTTTGAGCCTCTACAAGGAGATATGGTGATGGGAAGATTGTAGCCATTCATGAGGATAAGGGTGTATAAATATTGGGCATAGAGGGTGAGATCAAAGCGCATGGTGGGTGGCATACATTTGGGATTGTTATAGGAGAGTTGGTCTCTATAGTGCCTTATGGCCTAAAGGCCCCACTCTTGGTGACACTAGAATAAACCTGACTATTCGTATGGAGCAATGATTGAAATGTGCAACCATGGTGACCCCATATTCGACCAGACCACATTTAGGGAGCAACGATTGATAAGGCCTCCCTATGCATTATATATAATTTGTCATTGGCAAGCAACGACTTGTTGACACTCGATTGGATACAAGGCTACACTGAGTGGTTACATTTGTCCAACAACATAATCATTGTGGTAGAAAAACCAATTTATCCTTCATAAACAACAATATGAAGTCACAAAACAACATGCAAATGCTAATTAGCCTAGTACAACTAAAATATGTGAACTTGAAAGTCAACGAAATACACAGATTTTTCTTATTAGAAATACAGAGGAAGTAGAGGAAGGAAACAAGATGGACAAATATGTCTTCATTTTGGTTGAATCTAAAGAATATAAATACATCAGGTGGATTGGGATATGTAATGGAGAATGATGGAGGTAAGAGGGTAATTTGTACTTGTAACTATTTGGATTCATTGATTGTGGCATAATTAAATGATTATGAGTATAAACATTAACCAGCAAATATACAAATACAGATAGTACTACTAGGGTAGATGTTGGGTTGACTCTCGAGGGATATTAATATTTGACCAATGAATGCCTCAGGATAATGCGAAATCTCCTTCCTATTGGTTGTACTCCTTTTTTATTTTTATAAAATTCGTTTCCCTTTGTAAACGACAAGCGAATTAAAAAATTCAAATTTCTTTTGACTAATAATTTTTGAATTGCATCTATAGGATGGGGTCGAACCCCTTGGAAGGGTTGAGAAGTTTTCAATTTTGATCACTGGTACTACATATATAACAATTGTAATGCTTTTCATGCTTGGCGAGATCTTATGATTAATACCAAGGAGGTAAATCTCAAAGGGATTTGGAGGTTTTGAGGTCTAATCAAATCGTACAGTTTTTCCGTGAGAATGTCACCCAATTAGTCTTGGGAATGTTTGTAAACATAGTCACATTTTGCTTACCCAATGGAAAAAAAAATAAATTTTAATGATTGCGACGCATATGACATTACCTTGCATCAAACAACTCTGTTAACTTCAAATTTGAAGGGAAGATAATGGATCAAAATTTCATGCATAGAATGGTTAAATCATTAACCTACTAACTTGGAGTTTCCTAACCCATAACTCATAGCCTCCTTACCCATAGAACACCTAACATTTAATTTCCTAACCCACAACCTCTATCCTCCTTATAGAATCTATTAACTCTAGTTCTTAATGCACAATCCTTCATACAAAAATATTCATTTCAATGTATGACTTTGCTCCTACAATTCTCTAGTCAAAGTAGGAAAAGTTTTTGACCGACAGAATGCTTCAATTTAGTGACTAGAACTATTTTTAGATTGTTGAAGAGGATTCATATTGTCATATTACAATATTTTATCTTTATACCAGTTCTACTTCATTTAGACATATTGGACTAACCATTTATGTGTAATATGTTGTCAATATATAAACAATTTTTATCTATTTTATTGTTTTTATATTTGTGATTGGATTTTGTAACTTTGAGTTTAGTTTTCCAGGTTGATATGATAACATTCTCTTTCACCAAGAAACTAACATCACTTTGAAGTTGATTATGCTTTGTGATTGTTGTTTGTGATACTTTTTTATATGCAAGACTATTAAAACCATAGTAATACTATTAAAATCACATCAATATATCCCTTTTTGGAATTCATTCCATGCTAATACAAATTCTACCCGTATCTTCTGAAGAACATAATATGTGTTAGAACCAATGAATTGTCATCCCTTAAAGGGATACATGTTTACCCATCATTACATTAAAATAACTAAGTAGTATAGGTGCATGCACCCTGCCCCGGGGATGTATGCCCTTTATCTAACTCTACGATGGAACACCCTAACCTCTTGAGGGGGACACCTTGCATGTTGAAAAATATGGGGCGTATTTTCTGTGACAGGGACATCCCCAATTTGTATTTTTTGTTATGAGGGTGTTGAACCTCGTGTTAATAGGTAAATATGCATTTTATTACTTGGGTGACCTTGTAACAGGTTTTTATAGGGTTAACTTTGCAAGTTTTAAACCTTTTTACATTAATGCAATGCAAAAAAAAATCTTAACAATGAAAAGAAAACAATTGCAAACACACATATACATAGAGATTTACCCTAGAAACCAAACTGAGAAAACTAACAACCTATTTTAGAGCCGCACCTCTAATTCTATTCATCATTTAACTTCATTGTTTATAATACAATATATAGGATCCCACGACATCCAAAAAACCCCTAATCCATTGATCCATATTAGATTAAAACCTTAATTCCTTTATCAAAATTAGAAAACCATGGGATGAAATACCATGCACCACTAAACTTCCAAAGGAAAAAAATCGCCCCTGCCAAAGGTGAAAGACTGCTAAAAAATTTGGCGAATAAACCCCCAATTTTATTTTTTTATTCAGAGGCTTCGCCCGAAACCCCTAATAGGGGGACATACAATCGTGCAAAGAATATAAAATATACCCAACATTCTCCCACTTGTTGTTTTCTTTGCATACAAGGGTCACATGCTTTCATGATCAACAATCCAGGGCAGAGATGCCTATTGGTTCTCTACACCAAGGGAACCTCTTAGTACTCACATACTTTGTTAATGAATTTTCAACATTCTCCAAAATTTCCACCTTCACTAAAAACACCTTATACTCTTCAACCATGTTTGTGACAAAATTATACTAAACATCGATACGCTTTTTCTTAGAATGATAAGTTGGGTTCCTCGCTAGGAAGATTACACTCTAACTGTCACAATCTATTCTTATAGCTTGTTGTACCAACCCAATACTTGAACACAATATTTGTAACCATACGACTTCCTTGATTTTATGAGTGGATTCCATGTATTCAGGTTTTGCAGTTGAGAGTGCCACTATAGACTGTATTTTTCTCATCCAACTGATTTCTCTTCCAAATAGGTTAAACACATACCCACTTTTTGATCTTCTGTGATCAGATCTCCAACTCGATTTGCATCAACAAAGCCATGTATGTCCAACACTTTGTCCAATCCTGGTTTTTCTTGGTAACAAAATCCATAAGTAGTAGTGCCACACAAATACCTGAAAAATCCTCTTTACTGCTGCCCAATGCTCCTTCCTGATTTTGACATACACCTGCTAAAAAATCCCACTGCATGTGCAATGCCTGGTCTAGTACAAACCATTGCATACATAAAAATGCAAACAACACTAGCATATAGAACATGAGACATGTCCTCTTCCTCTTCTTGTGTCTTCAGACACCGATCTGTGGATAAATTTACACCCACATGAATAGGGACCTTGACAGGTTTACATTCCTGCATATTAAACCTCCACAATATTGACTCAACATATTTTCTCTGGTTCAACCAAAGTTTCATGTTTTCCCGATTTCTTTTAATTTCGATGCCCAAAATAAAATTTGCAACACCAAGATATATCATGTCAAATTTAGAGGACAACTGATTTTTCACATCTTGGATAATTTTCTTGTTGTTTCCTATTAGCAACATATCATCCACATACAAGACCAAATAAATAAAATGATCACATACTAATTTGAAATACACATAGTGATCAGATTTGCTTGTTGTGAAACCAAGTCTCAATACATAAGTATCAAATTTTTGATACCACATCCTTGGTGATTGATTTAACCCATAGATGTACTTTTTCAGCTTGCATACCAACTCTTTCTTTCCCTTCACTACAAATTCTTCTTGTTGTTTCATGTAGATTTATTTTTCGAGATCCCCATGTAGGAATTTTTTCTTCACATCCATCTGTTTTACTTCAAAATCAAAAGCAACAACAACATTTAAAAGAAATATAATAAAAGTTAACTTTGCAACAAGAGAAAAAATTTCAGTAAAGTCAATTCCCTCTACGCGGGAATAACCTTTTTCTCCTAACCGAGCTTTGTAATTCTCCACTGTGCCTTCTACATTCAAATTCTTCTTAAACACCCATTTGCTTCCAACAAGTTTTCTTCCAGTCGACATCTCCACTAGATCCCAAGCCTCATTCTTGCTCAAGGATGTCATTTCTTCAACCATGGCCTTTTTCTAGAGATTGCCATCCTCTGAATCCATTGCCTCCCTAACATTTCTAGGATCATCATCGATAATAAACAAAGAAAAAATTGGATGGAAATAAGGTGGAGTATACCTTTCCGGTTTCCTTCTTTCCCAAACCGATCTCCTCAATATTGGAGTATGAGGCTCTTCTTCTTCTAATTCATGTTATTTTGTAGGGTTTGATTCATTATCCTTCAATTCAAACTCTATTTTCTTTGGTTCTTCCTCCATTGGTAGAACTTCCTATTTTCACCATCTTTGATTTCTCTAAATACCACATCTTGGCTATACACTACCTTTTTATTTTCTGGGTTCCAAAGCTTATAACCTTTCAGACCATATTTGTAGCTAATAAAGATACACTTTTCAGAATTTTCATCCAGCTTACTCTTATTTTCCTTTGGAACATGTACATAAACATCAAAACCAAAAACCTTGAGATGTGTTAGAGAGAGTTTCCTACCAGTCCATACCTTGTATGGAGTCGTGTCATCCAATGCTGATGAGGGTGATTGATTTACCAGGTAACATGCAATGTCTACTGGCTATGCCCATAATTCCTGTCCCAAACCGTCACCATTGAGCATGCTCCTTTTTATTTCCATCAACATCTTGTTCATCCTTTTTGCAACTCCATTTTGCTGAGGTGTGTATGGAGTAGTATTCTTCCTTTCTATATCGCATTTCTTACAGAATTCCTCGAATTCATTCCTGCAGAATTATCCACCATTATTTGACCTCAACACCTTAATTTTTTTCTTTATCCGATTTTTCACAAGGGTATTAAGCTCTTTAAATTTTCCAAAGACTTTATATCTTTTCTTGAGGAAATACATCCATGTATTCCTTGAGAACTCATCTATAAATGAGACATAGTTCATAGATTTACCTAGTAATGGAACCTTCACAGGTCCATACACATCACTATGCACCAACTGTAAAATCCCCCTGCCCTCGTAGCATTAGAGGATAATCTTACCAGATTTTGTTTACCATACAAACAATGTTAACATAAATGAAGATCTAGAGAGCAAATCAACATACCTTCAACCATACCTTTACCATGTATTACTCGAAGCCCCTTATTGTTAGAATATTTAGACACTTAGGAGTTAGTTAAGATCAACTTAGTCTAATGTGTCATTATATTAAAGTGTGTTTCTTTAGTATGCATTAATAGTGCAACGATCACAATATGTTTTGGACATAGCATGATTCGATGACTCATACTCTCCTCAATCTTAATGGCTACATTGATCCATGGATTAACACCTGTTGGGATTGTGTTTTGATTGTTTTGTGGTGATGATTGAATCTTTTTTGCACCGATATTATATGTGTAAATAACCATTTTGAAGATGTTTTCGAAGGATTTTGTATCAAATCATCATGGCTTTATAACATGTATGCATAATTGATGTTTTTCAATGGTTTTGAGTTAGATTCAGTTCGATTTGATGTTTATGAGGATCTAATATGTGAATTGTGTGTAATAGGGAGAATTCACAATGCGATTTTCCATCTAGTAGCTCGTTTGACACTTCATCCAACACCTGATCCGGTACTTCATCCGACACTGCATCCGACATGCGATCCAACACTTGGAGCGTAGGCGAGTTGGTGGTTGGCGTATTGGCGGCCTGTGCTGGGCGAATCAATGACCTGGGTTTTGTGCCCCCTCGTGGGCTCCAGCTACTGAGCTCTTGACATCTCATATTAAGCAGTTATGCTAATCGTTCAGTGGGTCGTTCAGTTTCTAGAAGCCAAAGGCTGTTAGAGCACATTTAATGGGATTTACCATTTTTAGAGGAGGTCGACCCTTCCAGTGGTCGACCTCTCGAATTGTAATCATTATAAATACCACCAGTAGTTTCCAGACCAGATGAAAAGAATTGTTATAATACATTTCATTGTGTAATTGAGACATCTCTGCAAACTCGTGTTAAGACTGCCTTTTTTAATTTAATGACAAAACCGTGTGGATTAAGCTTGTGATTTTCTATTGAGGAGTAGCCACGACTTGCTGGGGGCCCCACCAGTGATATGGGTGAATACTTAGATAGATAGATTGCATTTTTAGTTGTGTAGTTATAATTTACTTCATTTTCCTTTTGTATGTGTTTTGTCATTTTAAATGCTGTATTTGTTGTTTATCATTTAATTATTTAAATTCCCTTTTGCAGGTTGCTTGTAGGAGATAGTTGTTTATTATGTTGTGTCTTTTATTTCTTAGTGAATGGCTTGCAATCTACTAACTTAGTTGGCATGTTAAAGGTTAAATTGATTTTTGCAGGTTGAAATAGTGTATTATTTAGAACAGAGTATTAGTTTAAGACAAAGTTCCTTTTGCAAGTTTCGATGGATTAATAAATGCAAGTTCTGTTAATTGATTTAATTCTCAGTTTTAGTTATGATTTCATGAATCCATTTTGTTTATCAATCTTGTTTTAGTGTGCTAGGGTAGAAGTAGAATTTGGATTATGTTTTTATAAGCATTTTGGTTTGAAATCTAAGTTTTTAATAATAGGATTAGCTTAGTTTAATTTATGAAGTTCCAGTTCTAGATTTGAATTGCAATTTTAATTAGAAGTTTGAATTTGAATTAAGTTTTTAGTTATGAGTTTATAGCCTTGTGAATTCACTTGAGTTAGCATAAGAGTGCATTTGAATGAAGTATAATAGTGTTTTCTTATCATCGATGATTGCTATATGAAATTGAGATCACATGGATTTTCAGGATATTTAATGTTTCTTCTATGATGGCTAAGATTTCGTTAGATTGTTTGATTCATACTTTTCATTTCTCCATAGAAGTCGATATTGAATTAATTCCTCTTGAATTATCACTAATCGTTAGATGCCATTGTGATGTTATTAGGCATTGAAGACATAATCATCATATTTGAGTTTCTTATTTTTGCAAATTAAGAATAGTTTGATTAATTTCTGAATACAATCATGATGCTTTTGATTAAGTAGGTTAAGATTTTCTCTTTGCAGATTAGAGATGATTATCAGTTTTATCTTAAGAATAGAGTTTACTTGCTGAATAGTTTTGATAAGTTTACTTGCTGAATAGTTTTGATGAGTTTACTTGCTGCATAAGTTTTGATAGGTTAGTTGTTTGATTGCTTATTTGATTAAAGCTAAAAGATCTTTACTTGTTGTTGCTCATTAGATTAAATAGGTTAAATTGTTCAAAGTAGGTTTTGATATGTTTCTTTAGGGATAATCCATTGATCCATTGTTTAAAGCTGCTTAGGGTGAATAGTTCAAAGTTCTTTCATAGGGTTTGCTAATTAATAATCTTTGCTTAAGTAGAATAATCCTTAGATAGACGATCTTCTTAGATAGACAATACATCCTCTCGCTTTTCTACCTCGGCACCTACAATGCTACCACTCTAATTTTACTTACCCTGGGTTGACAATTTAATTGATGGATTTAGTGCATATAGAACACCCATCATTTTTGGCGCCGTTGCCGGGGAGTTGTCTCAAGGTAGGAAATAGTTAGGAAATATATAATTTTTGAACCTTAGCATTAGTTTGGTGGCGGGGGAACTTTAAGATGAGAGGTAAGAACCTGCGCATCTATTATAGCAGGTTTCACGAAACCAAATGGTAGTTTTTCTTTTTGTTTTCTTTCATGAACAAACCTAGGGACCCAAAGGGCAGATACATTAAAACCAAATCAAACCTTTCGACCAAGGTTCCTTCCGACCTTTTTGGGGGAAGGAACACTCCACTCATAAAATCTATAGACTGATACCGAAAAGTAGGGGCTAGCTCAAACCAAAGAGCTAAAGCAGTCTCTAAAGAGACCAAAACATGGAGCACTATAGAACAAAAAATTGAAGCATCAATAATAGTGGGACAGGAGGCAAGACCGCTCGAGCCTTCTATAGAACCAACCAACACAACCTTTGTTTTTTTACCACCATCAGGAGACCCTAACTTTGTAGACATCATAGACCCTGAAAAGGTGAATACTTTGTTTGGTAGTTGGGCCAATATAATTGTTTCTCAAGTTGAAACAAAAACTTTGGAACCAATAGTCTCAACCAGCTCGAGTAGAGTCCTAGACATCCAAGCAGTAGGAAGACCTTCCCATCAGAGGGATGCCTTTCTTAGAAAAGAACCTTGGGGTACTTTGTTATCTTCAAGGATAAAACCATTTAGGTACTCTCTTTTTGGAGACCAAACCAGTATGGATGATCAAGAGGATCACAACAATGTAAGACATGAGGAGGGAGCAGAAGTTGGAAACCAAACCAAAACTACCTTCGGGTTTCCGATTTTTGACACCACACATAATGCTAATATGAAAAACATTCCACTCTCAGCACTGCCCACCTTTATGATAAAAGCACTGAAGACCTGGATACCTTCCTATTTGAGTTCGAAATCTTGTGTAGGAGCTACAATTACTTACAAGATGCCCATAAACTGAAACTTTTTCCTGCCACCCTCAAGAACTCTACACTAGGATGGTTCATGGGGTTGGGAGAGTCAAGTATTAGGTCTTGGGAAGCCATGAAAGATATATTTCTTAAGAAATACCAAGAATACTCCAAGTCCAAGGATTCTCATAATGATATTTTCAAAATCCAACAGTTAGAAGATGAGAATCTCGAGGATTATATGGAACGGTTTGCTTATATCTCACAGAAATCAAAGTACCATGACCTTCCAAATGATGCAGTCATGGATCTTTTCCTTAAAGGGATTTCAGAAGAATACTTAGAGATACTTAACCTGATGGCATCAAATGACATTTCCCATAAACCATTTTCTGAAATCTATGAAATGTGTAAGAATTACTCGAGGAGTAGAGCTAAAACATGGAATAATGTTCAGGATCCTTATAGTAGAAACTTAAAACCAGTTAGTTCAGGTGGTGTCACAAGGGTAGAGATAGGGAAACTCTTAGAGAACTTCAAAATGAATATCTTAAGCATGATAGGTTCCCAGTTGGACACCCTAAAGATTAAAAAGAAATAGGAGGAGGAAAATGCAACAATGAGCATATTTTTCCCAAGATGCAGGAGGAAGCATTCCTCAAGGGAATGCCCATTAGATAATATTTCAGTTTATGGCTTCCGCATTGAGGACGACTCAACTAAAAAATGTCCATCATTGCCCAGTTTGTTAGCCACTTATAGAAGTGGGGATCTTGGGGAGTCCTCTTATGCACCTGGGAGGCCATGGCAGCTTAGGAGTCAGCCTACATACCCGGATATACAACCTCAAGTTCCACCCTATTATCAACAACCACAACAGTGGAACTCACCGAGTTGGAAAAATGGGTCTACATAGTATCACAATCCTTGGCTTCAAGGATGGAGAGGAGGGCATAACCAAGGAAACCCTCAAGCTCCACCTGTCCCTATGCCCAACCATCCTTACTCTCAGTTTCCACCGAACATCCCGCAACTTCTGCTAGGTTTTGGTCCACCACCTTTACCTCTTATTCCACAACAATCGCAACAATACCAAAATGCAAGCTCCCCAAAACCGACATTATTACCAGCGAAACCAGTGCCCAATCCCAATAATAAGCCCACTCAACCTCTTCACAATGTTGAGATGCAGGCCTTCCCGACATATGTTTTTTCTCTTGTTCCATTGCAGGAGATTCAATTAAGGTCGGGAAAAGTTATGAACAGACAAAATGCTTCAGTAGTCATCCAGGAAGAAGAAGAAGATGAAACCCCCAAACAACCCACGGATGACACTAGGTGGGAATATGTTATCATTCCTAAGGACCAAGAACCCAAGCTTCCCCAAAATGAACCTTCACAAATTACGAAGGCCCCTCCTTATCCAAAAAGATTAGTAATCGAGAAACCTACCACCCAACCGAAATTTGACATATTGAATGAATTGAAGAATATTTGTGTCAAAAGTTCCTTGCTTCAAGCCATTAAGGATACTCCAATATACAATAAGGTGGTCAAATAATTTTGTATTAAGAAGCCAGGAAGGAAGCAGAAGGATCTTCCAACAATACATTTGATAGGATAACTTTCTAAGTACATACCAGAGCAGCCTAAGGTCACAAAATATGGGAACCCAGGGAACCCCATGGCGACCATAACCATTAATGAGGTTTCCATCGAAAACACTCTTATATACCTAGGGGAAATCATCAATGTTATGACCGTTACTACCTTGGAGGAATTAGAGTTAAAACCTCTTCTTAGACATACCCCAACTATTTTGGAATTAGCAGCTAAGACAAGGGCTATATCTGAAGGAATCTTGGATGATATCATAGTTACTTTAGCCTCATGGGAGTACCCAGTAGATTTTATGGTCATCCACTCAAAGGATCCTACCAAAGCACATCCCGTTATTTTGGGAATACCTTGGTTAGCTACAACCAATGCATTTATTGGCTGTAGAGAGGGAGAAATGACCATCTCAAATGGACTCTCTATCCATAATCTCACCATATATCCACCAGATCAACCTATCCTAGAGAAGCTATGGTGGCTTGAATGTGCAAATGAGAATGAGGACTAGGAAGATCCCGTGTTTCCAAGTGATCATTCCTGGGCACTTCAGGAGCACACAACAGAAAATGTGCTAAACCAATTTATTTCTGCTATCACGTGTGTTGATTTTCCACAATCATTTCCCCAATTTGAGTACATGTTTGGGGAAGAATTTCATAAACAATTGGACCCATCGATTTTGTCTTCGAAATATTTTATCTTTGATATAGACGAGTATGCCACATCTTATACCATGCCCTATGAGATTAGTCCAGGGAAATTTCTACATATAAATTCTGGACTAGATGTAGAACAACAAAAGAATTTAGCAAATGTCCTTAAAGAACAATAAGGGGCATTCACCTGGGAATACACTAACATGAAGGGAATACACCCTGACACATGCATTCATCACATATATACCCAGGGGGAAGTAACACCTGTTAGGCAACCCCAGAGAAGGATGAACCCGACACTCAAGGATATAGTAAAAGAGGAGATCCAAAAGTTATTAAATGTCGGATTTATTTATCCCATCTCCGACAGTAAATGGGTATCCCCGCTTGTAGTGGTTCCAAATAAAGTAATCGAGAAATGGAGAATTTGTGTCGATTTCCGGGAGTTTAACAAGGCCACTCTGAAGGATTATTTTCCTCTTCCTTTTATTGACCAAGTCTTGGATACCTTGTCAAGAAATAAATACTTCTCCCTTTTAGATGGATATAGTGGGTACAATCAAATTCTCATAGCACCTGAGGACTAGGACAAGACTACCTTCACTTGTCCGTGGGACACCTATGCCTATAGGGTTTTACTATTTGGATTGTGTAATGCTCCTACCACATTTCAACGAGCAGTACTAGGGATATTTGCTGATCTTAGTCATGATTGTGTGGAGGTATACATGGATGACTTCACAGTATATGGAAATACTTACTAGGAAGCCTTAGATAATTTATAAAAAGTCCTTATGAGATGCCAAGAAATGAATCTATCCTTAAGTCATGGAAAATGTAAAATGTTGTTGATTGAAGGAGTGGTTCTAGGACATCACATTTCATCTGAAGGGATCAAAGTCAATCCTGCTAAGATTGAGGTCATCGTTAGACTTCCACCCCCAAGACTAAAAAAGAGGTGAGAAGCTTTCTTGGACATGCCGAATATTACCGATAATTTATTGAAAATTTCACAAAGATTGCTGTACCCATGTTTGGATTGTTAATAAAAGATGTTGATTTTCTTTGGATTGAGCAGTGTTAAGCCTCCTTTGAAACTCTGAAATCTAAGTTGTCTGTGGCACTAGTTCTTAGGGGGCCCAATTGGGCTCTCCCATTTCACATATCCATTGATGCCTCTGACATTTCAATAGGAGTAATAGGGTAGAAAGAAGACCAACAGTCCTATGCCATTTATTTTGTGAGCAAGAACTTGTCCCACGTCAAGTTAAACTATACAATTACCGAAAAGGAATTCTTGGAAGTAGTTCATGCTATCAATGAGTTTCGCCACTACATCACAGTTTACAAAGTATTTGTACATACAGATCACTCTTCCATTAGATTTCTCATGAATAAATCCATTACTAATGGCCGAGTGACTAGGTGGCTCCTGTTATTGCAAGAGTTCAATATCACCATTCTTGAACGACCTAGAAAGGAGAATTTGGTAGCTAATTTTATTTCATGCATAAAAAATGAGGATGATGATATTCCCGTTGATGATAGTTTCCCAGATGAGCACCTTTTTTCCCTCTCTGTAAATGCCCCATGGTTTGCAGATATGGAAAACTATTTGGCTACTAGGAAGTTACCATCTCATTTGTCACCTCATGAAAAGCGTAGAATTATTACACAAAGTTCTAATTACTCCTGGGTTGGCCATGAACTTTTTCGTACTGGTCCAGACTTGATTATTCGTATATGTGTTTGAGAAGATGAGATACTAGAAATCCTACGAAGTTGTCATGGTGGACCATGTGGTGGCCATTTTTCTGACAAACGTACAACATATAAGGTGTTACATTCAGGTTACTATTCGCCTAGCATTTTTAATTATGTTGCCAAGTATGTGAGGAGTTGTGATAGCTGTCAAAGGACAGGAAGACCCATGTCAGCTGATGAAATGCCCTTGCATGCCCAAGTTATGATAGAACCTTTCGAGAAATGGGCCCTTGACTTTGTAGGACCAATTTCACCCATGTCTCGTAAGAAAAATTATATTTTGGTTTGTACAGATTATGTCACCAAGTGGGTAGAGGAAAAAGCCATGTTCATGGCTATCGAAAAATCTATTGTCGAATTCATTTGTCTTTTGGTGTTTCTCGTGAAATTGTTACAGACTAAGGCACTCAATTCACTTCCAAGCTGATGAGAGAATTAACAGAGAAATATGGGATCAGACACTCAAGTCTTATCCATACCACCCACAAGCTAATGGTCAAGTAGAGTCCACAAAAAAATCTCTGGAAGCTATCTTAACCAAGATTGTTCAATTGCATCATCAAGATTGGGATGATAGGCTTCCATAGGCTTTGTGGGAATATTGGACCACCTAGAGAAACACCACTGGGCATACCCCTTATGAGCTAGTGTATGGGAAACAAGTACTTCTACCAATAGAATTCCAATTAAGGACCTTCCATACTGCCACATAATTGGGATTAAACTTATATGAGGCTCATAAACAACGATCCCTACAATTAAATGAGTTGGATGAGATCAGGCAAGATCCTATCCAACAAACAATATTAGTCCAAAACCAGAGGAGCAAGTGGCATGACAATTTTATTAAGAAGAAACACTTCCAACATGGTGATTGGGATTTGTTGTTTGACTCCTGATATAAAACCTTCAAAGGAAAACTTACCACTCGGTGGTTGGGTCCTTATGAGGTAGTCACCATGTATGAAAATGGGGCTGTGAAAATTAAAACAATTGATGATGGACAAGTCTCCTTCGTAGTAAATGGACACCGACTCAAACTTTATCACAGACCCATTTCCAAAGAAGATTTTCTATAGGTCATGTCAACTAACAAGGCATCGGACTTAGTAGATGGGGAAGTTCCCCCTTGCTCTTGAATTTTTTTTCTGAATTGTTCGACTGTACATATGTAAATAATTTTGAAGTATGTTTATAGATAATTATAGAGATTTATGTAGGTATTTATTTCACCAGGAGTAGACAATTTCAAGGAGACATAAAGGGAAGTATTTTCCTTCAAAATATTTCTATATTTAAACCTTTTTGTCTGCTAAGCATCAATTGAATAATGACTTGCGATAATTAATCACATTTTTGCAAATATTTCCATATTCTTTTTCTCAAGGCATATTTAATAGCAGTTGCTCTTAAAACCTTTACCACTAGAGGATATTAGGAAGTGATACCTTGACTATCAAACTTAGAGGTTATTCGTACAGTTTCCCCAAGAACCCTGAGTAAGTGAGTAAAGTATCTTTATTAAAGAGTAACAATGAGGTCTAATTAGTGGTTAACCATGGAAACATCACAATAACTTAAAAAAGAAAAGAAAAGAAGAAAGTGAGTTGAGCCTAAAGATACCTTTCTGTTCTTTCACAATGGTACCATCCACTACACACTAAAAATGCTTGATTATATCATATATTTAGATAGGATACGTCCGCTTAAGTACCCCTTACATCATGACAATCTCTAAGGAATATATAAAGGAGAGTCATCCTCTAACATAAATACCATCCCAATCTAAAAAAGAGAAGAAAAAAGAATTTTTTTTTTCAGCGCTGTCCCCCCATCTTCTTGCACAAAACAATCTTATATTAAAAATCTTAAAATATGGAGGCCAAGTTTTTGAGGGCGTAAGAGTCTAACCCGCTGGGATACTGAACAGGTTTGCTGGTAGCAGGTACCGACCTGTGGTATGACTAGGTAAACCCACCGGAGTACTGAACAAGCTTGCTGGCAGCGGGGTATTCTACCTAGAGAGGATGATAATCTAACAAAAAAAAAGAAATTACTAAATCTTAAACTTGTCCTGATGTATGACATTACTTGTAGACAAAGCTGACAAGAAGTATGTATGGTTAAGCTAAGTTTAATGAACTCCATAAATCTACCATTGGGAACTAACTTTGAGACTATCTTAAAACTCTCTCGCCTACCTCTTCTTAACTATATGTAGGATGTTGTATCCTATAGGTGGGGCCATATTCTAACCGTCTCATCAAACCGATATGTGAAATTTATCTCTATACTTAATAAGCTGTAAATCTTGGGCTATTGGGAGAATTGACTGGTTTCCTATATTTTTGATTGTGAGGTGTCGCAATACTTAGGAGTGGGGGAGGGGTTTCATGAGCTGACAAATGACAACACTACCTATCTATAATCCATGAGAAGAAGAAGTAGAATCTTTGTAAAAATTTCTGTATATTGTTTTCATGATACAAGCTATTATATCAATAGTTATTTTATTTGAAATGCTAAATATTCCCTGTGTGTTATAAACTGTTGTACATTTCTTTGACAGACCACTTAACTGGTTTTTCTTTGCTGAATGTTCATTATAGACTTGTGATTACATGCCTTGAGACAAAGGAACATATTGTTATGATGTGTGAGCACGATGGAAAAACAAGTAATAGTGGAACACTCTTATCCTGTCTTTGCTCCTGTTCACTATGACTGTCAAAAGTGTTTAAGACTGAGTGCTATGGATAAAACATCCATTACAGGATGAAAAAATTCCATTTTGCACAGGAGTACCATATGGAGTGCCATATGCAGTGCCGTATGGAGTGCCGTATGGAGTGCCATTTGGAAGACCATATGGGGTGCCATGTGGACGACTAGATGACGCACCATACGAAGGATCGGATGAGGTGCACACACATAGTAAATGACCATGATTTCAGGTAACTGTGAATCGTTTGAATTAATTTGACTGTTTAGTTGTATGATGAGATATATTAAATGACATTTGATAGTTAAATGATACAATCTCTAAATACATTTTTATGATCAAATGTCCAAGTCCAAGACTTGGAAATTGATCTAATTCTCTCATCATTACGATTGCCTCCAAAGGACACTCTTCGAATTCAAAATTGGCGCAGTCATAATCACACATGGCAACTCATGTGTGATGAATTCATCAACGAATTCAACCGTTTCCACCTTGAGTGCATTCAGAATTGGAGGGTTATCTCCAAATTGTTATTTCATTCATGCATGGTCGTTGTGTTGTGCTCATCCCCTGCCTAATTGCACTCGTCCTTTGCCCAAATTCACTCCTCTGTCCAATTCCGCTCCTCTACTCATCCTCCACACTGTAACCATGCCCAAACAATACGAGCCTTTCTCCTATGCTGACCTCTTTGCTATCCCCGAATTCACACAGTGTAGGGAGGTCTTCCTTCGTGTAGGGTGGGGACCGTTCTTGGCCTGTCTACAGGGCCACGATGATGGAGTTTCACTACAATTATCCCTTGGATTCGATGGGAGGATGGTGCACATGGTTTCTCTAGCCTTATTGGTCTTTGATGGGTCAATTTCCTCAGCCACAAAATTTACAAGGGTTGGATATCGCTGGTTTAAGCACCACCAATTGCCATGTCCAAGCTACAACAAAGTTTTTAAGCCTGAGTTTCAGAATGTTTCTGGAGCAAAGGGGTACTCCAAAGAGTGGATTACAGATGAGATAATTAACCCCCTGATTTTCATCACCATAATTATCACTTGTGAAGGTAGATACTCTATTTTTGAAGATTTCCATTTTCGTCTATTAGCTCATTTACAATTTAACAAGCCATTGGATTTTCCTTTTTACTTATTGAAAAGTCTTGAGAAGATGTCTTCCCAAGTACGAAAGAATGTGTCCAATCCTCATAACAACCTATTCCACCATGACCTCATCAAATTTTTTGTCATAGCCGAGTTGGAAAAACAGGGGAAGACATGGGATGAATTCATTTATCAATTTTCAAACCCCCATATCACAATAAAAACTAGCAAGAAATCACTTGATTTAGGGACTATTACTCCATCCAAACCCCATTCTCCAAAGACTCCAAACCCTCCTACTCAAGCTATCCCTCTACTGGAACAAAATACCAAGAAACTTGTTGATACCCCTGCAGCCTCGTCGGGCAAGAAGACTAAAAAGCCTACTGATATTTCTCCAATGCCCTTAACATCTATTGATCCTGCATCCAAGAAGTTACAAGAGGAAATTCAACAAGATTTCCCTGTAGTCCCTACAAATATAAGAGGAGCCAATCGGTTCAAAGGAGGATATTTTTGAAAAACTTTCCAAAATGCAAGAGGAAAGCCTTATGAAAAACCCCCAAGCACTTCAGATCCTATCCAAGTATTTTCCGATCTCGAAATCCCCCATAAAAGACTTAGGGAAGTTTCTGTAGAAGAGTTGGAGCTTGATAGAGAAGTGAAATCTGAACCCATTCCCTCTCATAAACCCTCTGTTACTCCTACCTCAAAGATACCTACACCAGAACCCAAAGCTGATAGACTATCCACATCCTTTAAGGGATCCAAGCCCTCCTCTGAGATATCTGATCATACTCCAGTGATTGAAAAATTACAATAGAAAAATTGTTATAACCCTAATTTGCACAATACATTCTTACCTGGCATCATACCATCTCATAGCCCTTCTTTGCCAAGCCATCACTGAACAACTCTTCTTAAAAACCTGATTTTTAAAAGCCCACACTCCCTGCTCCATTACTGCATGCGTGTACACGCTAGATGACTCAATACATTTGATAGTTAAACTTAAATTCCCATGTATAACTTGTAGTGACGATCACTACACTCGAGACTATCCACATCACAATGAAGTGGCCAAACTTTTCCAAGGAAATTCACAACCCGCTGTGCTTACTCAACCTTTTCCACAACACCAATCCATGGTTGCTCAAACCCCCTCTCCTAGGGGCAGTTCTAGCCATCCTCATGATGAGGCCTCGATCAGTGCACATATTTATATGTTTAATGGGATTAATTTTAACACTCTCTCTAAGACATATGACACACCAGGTAACCTTGACAAAGGAAAAAATACTAACGGTACCGGTACTTTACCGGATCCATCACCATCTTCTGTTAGTCCTCCATCGGTTACTCCTCCATCTGGAGCACTTTAGATTGAGAAACCTACGTTCGACTCTATCTTACACCCTCCTAAGAGCACTATCCACAAAGCTACCATTAATCCTAGCTCACGTGCCACCTAGAACTACAACATTGTTGAAGATTTGGCTCAGGCACCATGTGTTATGTCTGCGTTAGAAGTTCTACAGCACTGCCCCAGTCAACGTAGAATACTCTTGGCTGCTATTGGCACTATTGATCTTGATTCGTCCAACCATATCATGTTTAACCTAGAAAATTATACGTCTCGACTCTCCCACCAACTTGCTTTTCAAGTTGATGTTGTTGTTCACAATCAAGAAATCCATCGAACTATTCTAGATGAGGGAGCCTCAACTTGTGTCATGTCTTTAGCATGTTGGAAAGGTTTAAAATCACCCGCACTTAACAAATCCCCAATGATGTTACGTGCCTTCGATGGGAGAGGTTTTCATCCCCATGGGATTTTACAGTCCCTACCCATCCAATTGGGTGGAAAAACTGTTACTGTTGATGTCGAGGTGGTCGATTCTCCCCTTGATTACAACTTGTTACTTGGAAGAAGTTGGTTTTATGCTATGACTGCCATTGCCTCATCGGTCTTTCGATGTGTACAATTTCCTAATCAAGGAAAAATTGTCACTGTTGATCAGTTGGATTTCTACATGACCGATGCTCGCGTTCCCACTACCAACAATATTCCTTTCTTGGGAGACCAAAAGATCACGTATGAAAGCATTGGTGTTGGCTTACTAAAATATTATAGCCTCATGGGTACCTTCCCTACACCACTTCCACCGACTACACATCATATTGCCACCGTCGATATGATTTCGACCGCGGCTTATCAATCTTTGGAATCATTTGAACCTTGGATTGTACCTAGTTCGTTGGAATTTGATGCACTAGGTGAGACCATGCCACTTAATCCAGCCAAACCATCATACATTTCTATCCAATCCACTTCTCCCTTGTCGGATGACCAACATCTATTGGCACCCGACAGTTCCTCAATGCAATCAGGGTTGAGTTCCTTGCCGTCTGTGATCGATTACATTTCCCCAATTTTCCCTCAGATGAATCTATCATGGAAATGTTGAGCATTGACGAGCTACCTCGGGATGATAACTGTTATCACTGAAATTTCGTCCGCACAGGGCGACAAGAACTCCGCATCATCAACACAGAAAAAAAGTCGTTCATGGCACAAGGATTAACTCCACAACACAGCAAAAGGGTCAAAACTATGCAAAAATGGCCAAAAAAAAAAA
>ML799789.1:168628-185847 GCA_009831015.1 Picea engelmannii
TACGGACTGCCAGACGCAGTTGTTGTAGCGCACCCACACACACACACACATGCAAAGAATATAACACATACCCAACAGAAGCTTGGGTTGAGACAAGAACACTCGTCACCTTACTACCCTCAAGTGAATGGGTAGGTGGAAGCTGTCAATAAATCTCTCAAGACCATTTTACAATGAATGATCAATTCGACCAAGACAAATTGTCATTTGATGTTATACTCGGACTTGTGGGCCTACCGAACATCTGTCAAGACTGCAACCAGTTTCTCACCTTTTCAACTCATTTACAGGCTGGAAGTAATCTTGCCTATAGAGTGTCAAATCCCATCTCTAAAATTGGCAGTCCAGTTATTTCCAGACACTTCACCACTGGAAGAACATTTGTTATACCTCGAACAACTCAATGAGTAACGTCGTGATGCGGCCTTGGCCATTGAAGCTCACAAGCAAAAAGTCAATTGTCAATATGATAGGTCCGTTCATCCTAGGATTTTCTCCGAAGGCGACCTTGTCTTGGTCTACGACCAAGATAAGGACTCCCTGGGGGCAGGCAAGTTCAAACCCATGTGGTTCAGACCTTTCATTGTAAAAGAGGTTCTAAAAAACTGCGCTTATCATCTGGTCAACTTTGAGGGAAATTCTTTGGCGGAGCCTAGAAATGGGCTCTACCTCAAGAAGTATTACTCATAGGTAGGTCACCTTGGGTAACGTTTTGTAACATATGTATAGTACCTGTACATTTTCTGCTTTTTAGTTTTTACCTTTTTGGTTTTATGGATGTGTCATTTGATGTCATCTTTTTCACTATGGCAGATGTCAAGTGAATCAGAGGTGTTCGTTGGGTTTGCGGATGGCACAAGCTGACACACTCGGAGGCTCGCTTCCACAGCTTGGGTAATTTACAGATCTCAAGGCCAGTTGTTATCTTCAGGGGGTATCTGTTTAGGTGACACCACAAATAATGTTGCCGAATATAGTGTAGTTTTAGAGTTGTTGCGTGATGCTGTGTCGCATGGTATTTCTTGCCTCCGAGTATATTTAGACCCTTAGCTAGTTGTGTCTCAGTTAAGTGGAATTTACCACATCTATGATCCTACTCTACACCGATGGTTCCTTAGGGTATGTCTCTTAGAATGAAGCTTTGATTACATTACGTATATCCATGTTCCTAGGAGATTGAATCAAATTACAGATGCCCTAGCTAATCATGTATTAGATTGGCATATTGCACACATATAAAGAAAAATGCACACATACACATGTAATACATTTGTAAATTAGATGTATTCCATAAACACATAAAAAGACATAAAAATCCATATATAATATCAAAAAATATCAGAGTACATGAGTGGGCACAAGCACCTCAAAAATACAACCAGTAACGAGTCACAGGGCTTATGCCCTAAAAAATATACAAGTAGTGCCCTTGGCACAAAAAAGTACAGCCTAACTAGGGACGGGCTCTGTGAGCCCGGTTGTAATGATCAATGATGTTTGCCAAATGTCAAAAAATCCAGACCCACATCCGTGGTGCCCCCACTACGTGAGGCTGCATAGAGGGCGACAGATCCTCAATCTCCGCCATAGGAACGGTGCGAGTGAGAGAGGTAAAATTTCGCTCTACTTGTCTCAGAACTCTCTCAGCCTCACCGGCTGAAAGTCATCCTACTGCTGTTGGTCCCCCTGCAGCGATGGGTGTGGCCTCTGGCCGAGGACGTCGCCTGTTCCTTGCGTAATCTGTTGGTCACACTGGCCCCACATCTGCACACAACAAAAACATTTATGTCAAATACTCTGATATAATAAAAAAAATGATATATATAAAAAACCTCATAAAAACAAACAAAAAAAAATCTTACCCATCTCACCACGCTCTTTTCCAGGAGGCAATGGTATCTCAGGATCTCTTAAGAAGTCAATCCTGGCATAGGGGTAATCCTCTATGACTGGGATCTGTCACGCCAGCCAAGAAAAAAAGTTGTCATCAAAAGCCTCCATGGTCCTTCCTCTCCCTTGTCGCGACATCAACACCGCCCATCTGCATAACGTAGGGCTAGAGGCTAGGTGCCCTTGTACCACCTCTTGAGGGTTGAAACTGGGTACTCTTTCAAAGAAGAAAGAGTAGAGAATCGTTCCGAACCCGAAGTTTCGCTGACTAAAGGGAGGGTCCATGTGGGCTGTTGTGGTGACAGTCATGTGTACACGTGGTCTACCATAAGATAGAATGAGTGTACACATGTGCTGTCATAGGACAACCCGTGTGGACCTAGGGCCGACCTTTTAAAAGGTCGACGCCCCCCCCCAAAATGAAACTAAATGCATAAACATAGAATTAGAATGCAAGATGAGGGAGTTTATACTTACTTGGTCTAAGCGGATGGTTGTTTCATCCATCGAGGCTCCTGGAATCAACACTTTTCACAAAGGGGTAGTTTTGGATTTTAGTCAATTTCTAAATTAACAATGGCGATAATGAGCTGTCAGCTTCTATTTATAGACTTTTTGGACTCTTTTTGTCATTTTTCGGACTTTTTTGTCCCTTTTTCTAAATTGAAAATCATTTAACAAGGTCCAGGAGTTTTCTTTGGATGATCATAGAAAACGTTTCTTTGGGTATTTGGAACCTTTTTGGAGTTTTGGGTCGTTTTGAAGGTTCTTTGGTAAAAAGTCTTTTTGCCAACTCGTTGCTTCTCAGTTAGGATTCCATTTCCACTTCTTGCATCTTGTTGTCCTTTTTGCTTTGCCATAGGACCGATCCCATCATGTTGCAACACAGAACCATCATTGCTGCTTTAGAAGCATTGTAATTTGGTGGTAGAGCCTACCTTAACATGGATGCCCTAGGTAGATCCCGGTTGCATTTTGGTGTCCATGATGTCACTAATGACTATAGGCTCGGGAGTCCTCTTTAGTTTTTCCTGATTACGACTTTGAGCCTCATTTGCATGATTCATTGTCACTCTTGACCTCACCCTCAGGACTCCGAAAAAACAAAACGGGTCTTCTTTTAAGCCCTTTTCAGACCCTCTAAATATGAAAATATTGTCTAGCGATCTTGTGTCCTTTCACGCTCGTTAAATTGCAATTTGAAGTCACGTCTGTCCGGTGGTAGTTTACCCCTTTTTCGGCATGGATGGTCAATTGTACGAACAAACGTATGCTCTAGGGGCCTTGGTCCCCTAGAAGAGTATTCTCAGGTATGATTTTAACCCTTTTTCGGGCCCGAGGGACTAAATTTACGAAAAAGGAACCCCCACGGAGTCCATAGTTAAGCTCTTTTCAGACTCCCTAAAATTGAAAAGATTGCCAAGTGACCTTATTCTTTCACACTCGTTAAACTGGTCCAGAAGAACATTCCTGACGAAGTCCATAGTTAAGATTTTTTCAGACTCCTTAAAAATGAAAAAATTACCGTTATCCCTCCCTTTACATTTGGAAGTCATTACTTCCCTTCACCAATAACTATTGATTATTTCTCATATATTGTGCATGGTGTATTGTGGTGTATTGATGTAACTCTTATACTATTGTTCATCTCTCATTGGATAAAATTGAATGGTTTAATTATAAGTTGAAAAAGTTTTTAAATTGTACTTGATATTGATTCACCCCCCTCTCAGTATCAACATTTCTTATCATCGATGATTGATATATGAAATTGAGAGATCACATGGATTTTCAGGATATTTAATGTTTCTTCTATGATGGCTAATATTTCGTTAGATTGCTTGATTCATACTTTTCATTTCTCCATAGAATTCAATATGGAACTTCCACATATATGGCTGGCCCAAAAGAACATGACAAACATCTAACCGGGAAACATCATATAATACCTCATCCTTAAAGGGATGGATTCCGTATGACAATCAACATTGCTGGATGACATGTAGATCTCTTTCTTGGTGAAGCCACCCGATGTTGTATGGTTGCGAGCATGGTGTTGTCGACAATCCCAATTGTTTGACGAACTCTACTGAGATGAGGTTCTTCTGGCTTCTTTTATCACTAGAAGTCACCTTTGGCTTGCAGCAGAGGTAAGCCCAATACCCATCATATTATATGTCATGGTTAATGGATTTAAATAGGTCAAATGGGGCAGACTCAAGATAATATTGTTTTAACTCAGAAAACTGGGGCAGTATGCACAAGCAAATGAGGTCTTGATCAACTTCAGCCAGTAAGTTGCAGTAAGGGTGAGTAGGAGAAAGAAATTGAGGAGTAGATGTAAAGGTCTGCTCTAGACATTAGGTCTTCCAGCAACCTAAGGAGGAAAAACTCTGAAAACAAGATCCTCTTGAATTCGAAGTTCGAGGAAACTGAAAACGCTATAACTGCACTGCAATCAAACATCCATTACAACACAATCACCACAATCCATGCAAATCCTTCGATCATGAACATTCAGTATCAAACGCAAATAAGATGGAAATAGAAGATGACTTTCATAAAACAAGAAGTCTCAAATCAAGTTACATAACCAGAGAACTAGAGCTTCATTAAAACATTACAATACGAGAGCTTGGCTCAACCATTGACCCTAATCAAAATACTAAAACTGCCAATATATACTCAGAAATGATGCAACCACCAGTAGTGTGATCGGACCACCACATTAATGTTTTTAGTTGGTGCCTCCTCTGTCAGATTGTGCAAGCCTCCTCATGTCAGATGCGAGTCAGGTGAAACTATGTGAATTACAGGAAAAACTGTCCATAAGGAAGCTTCAGATTGACAGTCTATCTTTACGGATGCTCTCTGCACGTTTTCCATTTATGTGGTGAGACGAGTTTTAAACTGCCTCTCACTTTCATTAACTGTCTCCATTGATATTAGGATGAGGCCGAGTCTACTTAGCACCTGGAAAATGTGGTGGCCTCTTTTTGCAGCCAACACTGACGTTTCAACCCCTGGTGTAGCTCACGTGAACTCTTCACCTTTACCCGCATGTGACCCTGGGTCATGAACCAACGCTTATCTCCACAGGCGCTCCGGAATTTTTCCCTTTGGGAATCCTCATATCACTTGACAACAGAATCCCCGACTCCCGATTTGACAAAATCGCCCTACTCGGATCAACGGTCAGGCTGTTTTTCCATCCGATGGCTGAGGCTCCTCACGATGGGTACCAACCTTTGCACATGACCTCCGAATGCGACCTTGGGCCCACTCTCGAGTGCTTTGTGACTTTGGGCTTTGGGTGCAGTGATGTAAGCCACTCTCGACTCTCCTGATCCCTGAACTTCTGAACTGGAGCTTAGCGAGTGCTATCTCCCCTCCGATATGTGTGTGCCATGTGCCCAGACTTTGGATGACACACATTGGTGGGTTTTTAAGCCCCCTTCTTTCTCATTTTGTCACCGAAGGGCCAAATCCAAAGGAAAAACATCCCCCTGCAAGAATATGTGATAACATTATGCTCCATGGGAGATAGAGTCCTCCCTGCAAGGCTCTAAGAACTCCTTTTGCAGTTTCAATTGCCTTCTTCATTGGGCTATGGAGTCAAGCTCAAAACACCCCGCTGAGGAATACAGGCTGATAGGTAAAAAATGAAAATAAACACACATTCTCCAAGGAGCTTATTTATGTACAGTCCTAAAATAATTTAATTTTTACATAGTGCTAGGTGAAAGTAAACTTCCACCATAGCCATTCAAGAAACTTTCTAGCTGCAAATTTGTTTATTCTGTCAATGATTGATAACATATAATGCAACCGTGACAACATAATGGTTACATTCTTCATCTTTCCTCCTAATGCTAAGGTTAGGATAAAGCTGGGTGACTTCAAAACATGAAGGAAATACAACTCCATGTATTCCTCCACAGGCTCATAGGAAAAGCAGAAAACTCCATAAAATTTTCAACAGGTAGCCTGATTTGTCTTGCAGCTGTTCACACCAGGATGAATGTATCTCGCAAGCGCAGGTGGGTGAAAGGCCAGTGCAGGATGACTGATCTCAGGCAATGGCCACTCACTAGTAAGCTCTGGACAGGAGATAGACTTCCCCTTATGCTACTCCTTTTCTTCTTCATGGCTCTCCCAAGGGTTAGATTCATAATTGTCATAAACATGAATCGTGGGAAAGCTCTACTCTTCAATCTACTGCTCGGTGTCTTCTGCAGATCCAGGATGGTTCATTTCCTCATAATATTTTTCTTCAGTGAATAGAGGATAAGACTCTGCTGTATGCTCTTGGAAATCCTTCATATCCATCTCAAAATCTGATTCATAGTTGTCATACACGGGCTGGCTGGTACCAGGTGATATCTGCTCATTTACAGGTTTTGAACAGGAGATAAACTGCGCATTTGACTCTTCCTTTTCTCCTTCATGGCTCTCCCAAGGGTCAGATTCATAATCATAGTAAACAAGAACCATGAGAGAGCTCTTCTCTTTGTCATCTTTGTTGGGATATTCATCAACAATCGTTTGTTCTTGGTCAGCATCCGACATCACTTATTCATCATAAGAAGGGATACCAAGAACGTCTTTTTTCAGGGCCGAAATATCCTTTGTATTTTCTTTGTAAGAGCGACGAGCAAAATCTGCCTTCAATTCCTCTATACTTGCAAAAAGTGATTGTATCAGCTCCATCAACTCCTCTGGGGGATGTCCCTCATCCTCACAGCTTTCACAAGAATGAACTATGTCCTGAACACCATCTCTATACTCCTCACAATAGTTATGACAGATTAACTTAGAAGAATAAAATTTTTGACAATGCTTATTAAAATTTGCATGAAACTATTCCATGGAGGAGATGCTAGTAGGGGGAAAGGATCGATACCACTCATAGGCATCCCCATCCAATGAGAACATGAACATATTCATAATTAAATCCTCATGATGTATCTCCCATTGATGTATGAGTTCATGAAACTCACGGAGATGCTCTGCAGGGTTGTCCTCTTTATGCTCTCTAAATATGGGCAGAAAATTGCCCCATTCGTTTGGAATAGGAACAACATTGGGAAAACCAAAAACAACAGAGAAGTTAAAAGGAGAAAACCTTCGAGCCATAGTTTTTTCCATTTCAGACCGGTGGAGTCGCCAATCGATCCTTTAACCATGGAGTCACCAGGTGAATGATACTCAGTTTGAGTGTGTCTGGTCTTTGTTCACCATCAAAGACCAGATCTAATCATTGTGTTCTCCCAGGGGGCTGTAGTTGTAGCTAGAGGCAGCCACACTCAAACAGTGGATTCACCTCAGTGGATTCACCATAATGGATTCTCCAGGTGAAAGTGCAATCTTCAAAGGTTATGATATTTGATGCACCTTCAGAATCAGAAGTTCATTGTCGTTCTACCCAGGGAAACGTCTTCAATTCGTTCCCCAACAACGGCACCATAAATGTTAGCACTAGAAGTCACCTCTAGATTGTAGCAAAGGTAAGCCCAGTACCCATTAGATTATATTTCACGGTTAATGGATTTAAAGAGGTCAAATGGGGCAGACTCAAGAGAATATTGTTTTAACTCAGAAAACTGGGGCAGTATGCACACGCAAATGAGGTCTTGATCAACTTCAACCAATAAGTTGTAGTAAGGATGAGTAGGAGGAAGAAATTGAGGAGGAGATGTAAATGTATTCTCTGGACATTAGGTCTTCCATCAGCCTAAGGAGGAAAAACTCTGAAAACAAGATCTTCTTGAATTCAAGGTTTGAGGAAACTAAAAACGCTATAACTGCACTGCAATCAAACATCCATTACAACATAGTCACCACAATCCATGAAAATCCTTCGATCATGAACATTCAACATCGGACGAAAATAAGATGGAAATAGAAGCTAACTTTCATAAAACAAGAAGTCTCAAATCAAGTTACATAACCAAAGAACCAGAGCTTCATTAAAACATTACAATACGAGAGCTTGGCTCAACCATCGACCCTAATCAAAATACTAAAACTTCCTATATATACTCAGAAATGCTGCAACCACCAGGAGTGTGATCGAACCACCGCATTAACATTTTCAATCGGTGCCTCCTCTGTCAGATTGTACAGGCCTCCTCATTTCACATGCAATCCAGGCACAACTATGTGCTTACAGGAAAAATTGTCCATAAGGAAGCTTCATATTGATAGTCTGCCTTTACATCTCTGCACGTTTTCCATTTATCTGGTGAGACGAATTTTAAACTGCCTCTCACTTTCATTAACTGTCTGCATATGGATCAAGATGGGGCCAATTTGACTTGGCATCTGGAAAACGTGGTGGCCTCTTTCTGCGGGCAACATCAACGGTTCGACGCCTGTTGTAGCTCACGTGAACTCTGCACTTTTACCCGCATGCGAACCTGGGTCATGACCCAACGCTTATCTCCACAGGTGCTCTGGGATTTATCCCTTCGTGAATCCTCATATCACTTGACAATAGAATCCCCAACTTCTGATTTGACGAAATCGCCCTACTCAGATCAACGATTGGGCTTCTTTCCATCCAATAGCTGAGGCTCCTCGCGATGGGTGCCAACCTTTCCACATGACCTCCGGCTGTGACCTTGGGCCCACTCTCGAGTGCTTTGCGAATTTGGGCTTCAAGTGCAATGATGTAAGCCACTCCTGAGTCTACGATCCCCGAACTCTCGAATTGGAGTTTAGCAAGTGCTATCTCCCCTCCGATATGTGTGTGCCTTAACACAACATGCCCATAATTTGGATGACAGACATTGGTGGGTGTTTAAGCCCCCTTCTTTTGCATTTTGTCTTCCAATAGCCAAATGAAAAGGAAAAACATTCCCCTGCAAGAATATGTGATAAAAAATTCCACTATCAACAATAAAATGTAGCGGGGTCCCCTACACCCACAACTGTGAATGAAAAAGGCGCTCCCCCTCTTCAGGATCTACTAGTTCTTCTAGTTGAATTTTTTTGGTCGCGACAATAGCAGTGGGGTCTGTGTCAATGATTTGTCTTCTATCATTATTTTCTGAATCATATTCTGAATCATGGTTCGACTCATTTTCTTTGATATCATCCACCAATGATTGTTTTGAGCGACATTCATCAGTGTTGTGCCAAGGGAGTTTGTGGAAATCACACCATTTTACAATTTCCTTGTTCATCTTTCCATTACCCTTCTTTTCCCATGGCTTGGATTGGTTTTCTCAAGGCTGGTTGTTAGGGATGTATTTACCATAATTTGGTTATTGCATATTTTCATAACCGAACTCCCGTTTGTTTTGGTGGCTAAATTTTTCTCTATTTTGACAACATATCGATAGGGAGCTCCTAGTGATGAGATGTCTAGGAAATCCATTTCGGTTTGGATGTACCTATGCAGAGCCCCATGGTATTTTAGAACCATATGGCACTCAGAGTCTTTGATACCCAACTTGGTGCACAAGGCATGAAAAGTATTTTTGAACCCCGGCACTGTTTGGACCCTCTCTTGGGTAAATGTGGTCCATCTCATGTACTGGTCATCATAGTTACCAACAGTGTAATATTGTTCCTTGATCGCATCCACAAAACAAATCCAAGCGGGCTTGGCCCCATATATTCCAGACTCCTCTATGGAACTTTTCTCCCAGATTTTTTCCCACCAATGTTTGACATGGGGGATATCCTTTAAGAGTGTGAAGGTGACCTTTTCCTTGTCGGAAAAATTGTGAACAAAGAAATAACCTTCTAACATATTTAACCATTTTTCTAGGGAATTCGCATCTATCTGACCTTCAAATACGAGAATATAAAAATTAAATTGTACCTTGAAAGGAGAGGTTCCTCCAAAGTGGCCACTTGATGAAGATACACCTGCTGTTATTGATAGGTGTTGAAGGATGTGGGAAAAATTCTCCATCATTTCTTACCTCTGTCGCATGAGAGCTTGCTCAAGCAACATATTAATAGAATCTTATGCTCTGTATTTTTTCTTTTATTCCACCATGGTGGGTTTCTTGGGTGTTCAAGAGTGATTGTCCTTAAGAGAGGAAATATTGAGACCCAACTTGCTATACTCGGACCTTGTCGGGTACATGCATTGAAAAACGATCAAGAGAATCCTGCTCTGATACCACTGATCTAGATTATTTTCGGTACAAAATGAGCAGAGATATAATAAAGAAATGTAAAAATATATATCAAATATCCAATAATATAACAAAGATATATCAGAGATATAACCATAAACAAAGAGATAAATTAATACACAATTTCTATTAATGAGTGAAATGAACAAAACTGTAGAAATATAGAGTGAAAGACTCGCTAGAATTGTGGAATCTTATCTATGAGAAGAGATGTGATGGCTACGCTCATTCACAATAAGATGGTGGTTACAATGAGGCTCCAAAGGCCTTTTTAACATAAAGAAAATCCAAAACCCTAACCCCGAAAGATGAAAAGCCAACATTTTTGTGGACCCCGTTTTGGGTAGTTTGGTGTATCAACTTCCCGGGGGCGTAACTTTGGCATACGATCTCCATTTGGGGCACACAATATCTTGTTGTAAAGGTATTGAAGATGATATTAATTTCATAAGATAAATCAGAGACTATGACTATTATTGAGGTGAGGTGGTCGATCGTGAAAAAACGTCGTTTAGGCCCTCAAAATGGCCCCAAAATTTTGGGACCTGAAACACTGCTAAAAATAGTAAATTGCCAACAAACTGTTTTGAGCCAGTTGGAATAGGTGGGTGGCCACCGATATCCACTTGGATCAATACCTCAATGTATTCTCCAGATCAACTTTATGGAAATGTCATCAAGGTTAGAAGGGGAACATCCTTCAAGTGGAGTTTCCATGTAAGCTAGGGGTAAAGGCTTTAGGAAGGAATCTTGCCAAAGTGTCGTTAGGGAACGTAAGAGAATTCAAAATCCTCCCTAGCAACGACGTCAAAATTTTATTGCACAAAATGTAGGTTGGGAAAATCCTATCCAAATCCACAATATGGAGATAACAGTGGGGAGAGTTTACCCACTGTCACCTTAGATAAACCCTCCCCTCACTTTAGCGAAGAAAAAATCCAACACAAGGGGGAGATCGCTGGTGACACTAGGGGGAATGAGATGGAAAGTGAGGATATGGAAGTGATTCCACTATAAGTCAAGTTACTAAGTGGAATATGGCTTGGAAAGGGGTCTCAAAAGTGATCAATGGTTTGCAAGAGCTCGAGTAGTTGCAGAAGATGATTGTACCTACCCGAGACACAAGAAAAGACGAGATACAAGCTCAACAATCCAATGAAAAATAAAGTGAAGTTTTCTGTCCTAAATATTAACAATATATAAAGATATAAATCAACAATGAAATAAATGTAATAACTACCAAACAAGTCACTAAAAGTCTAAGTAAATATGCAAGAGACTAACTAGGAATTACTAGTGAAACTCAAGTATGATAACACAAGACTTTAGCAACATTTAAAGGCTATTTGCTGTAAGTATATAAGAGATATTTCTCTAGACTTATGTCTATAGCAAACAAGGTTTACTACAAAAAATTCCAACCACCGAAACTTACAAGTAAACCACCCAAAAGAAGTATAATAACTAGTAGATTAACTTGGCAGCTTTCTAGCAAAATAGGCGGTTAAAACATGAGCAAATTTAGAAAGTATGAAGTGATTTGCTGAAGCCCTAATGGCTTTAGCTTAAATCAATTTCAACAGAAATAAATCACTGGAGAAACAAGATGCCCTAGTGGCCTTGACAGGCTTTTAGCATGCATAAAAGATTAAAACTTAAACAATTTCAATATCTCGTAATTCTACGTATCCCAATGGAATGATTTTATTTCTCCAATGCAAGAGATTAGTTCCTTTAACTATTGGGTTATGTAGTTTTAAAAATGAAAGAGCTAGTTGTGATACTTCCTTGGGGGTGTAATCCCTTTTACTCCCCACTACAAGCAAAACTAACTAAGGAAAACCCTAGGAGGGTGTAAACCCTTTTACTCCTCCTAGTATTCCTTTTTGCAAAAAAATATTCCAAGACAATTATGATGGGATTAGTTGGGTTGTATTACCTTATACTCCCCAAAATATTATAAAATTAACCTTGTGATCAAGAAAATAAGCAATAACAAGAGATATTCCTTACCTAGTCCAAGCATTAACAAAATAAACTCCTTTTAACCAATAAAATCCACCATAAAAGAATGAAATAGTCTCCAAGAAAGATAACGCCTTACTTATCCATCCAATATCAAAGAAAAACCATCACATGGGAAAGTAGCAAAGAGATATAGAGAAAATTACCCAAAAGGGGCACAAATTTCAGCCAAGGATCCTCTCCAAGATGGGAGAGTTATGATAAAATGACAAGAGTTTGTTCTCTATTTATACAAATCCTCCTAAAAGCACTTGCCCACTTAATTTTAGGGTAAGCCAAAAAGTAATTGGTCAACAACCGTTACTTTTCACCTTTAAAAAATTAATTTGACTTTAATTCAAAAAATGCACAAAAGAAAACCCTAGTGTGATGTCATCCCTCTAAAGGGTTACGTTTTGGCACCTTTTTGCAAGTCGTTAGAGTAGAATATGGAAGTCAATGGGCCTTCTAGGGATTCTCTCTCATGTGATATGGTTTCCTCCTTCAATCCATGCCTTCTTCCATCATAATGTGCTAAGTGTCAAGTCAATCAACACCACCAGCCCAAACCATAGCCCCATAAGATGTCAAGCCTTCCAAATATGACATTTTTATCTCCAAACGGAAAACATTGGGCTAATAGGGGAAAAAGTGAGCTCCTACAATGCATATGTATGGCCTCCAAAGGCTTCCATCATCGTCTAGTGTGTGGGCCATGGTATCCAACTTGTGGGCTTCAAGCCCCAAGGAATCCTAAGCTAGTCTTGTTCTTCCAAATCTGTCCACAATGAATACACCCTTGCAGGATATCAATTCAAATGCATCATGATAAGTAAATCAAGTCAATAAAATAGCCACCTAATCATGTGCATTAAAACCCATCTCATCAAACTAAACAAGTGCTCAAAGACCCTATGCAATTTTCCAAGTTTGGGTATGGGAGGGTTGACAAAGTGACCTATTGGGTGAATGGAACCTCAAGTTTAGGAGTATTTACCAAGTGGACCCCTCTCTAGGTCATGTGGACAAATTGATATGGATGGGGAGAAGTAATTTGGGCATGGGGTTCATGACATACAAGGGACCATAATGTCTCATTTACAGGTGCCTTTGTAGAGGGTGTGTTGCACCTTCGTTTTCAATGCAACCTTTTTCCAAGCCAATTTATTGTCTTTTGTTGTTTTAAGATGTTTCTAGGTTGAATACAAGGTGGGGATTCTACCTAAGCATGAAACAAAATTACCACCTTGAATATACCTTGGCCAAATTATGCTTCCCCGAGTCGAAGACAATGTGTGGGGCTTCTACCTAAGCATGAAAAACATTGCCCACACATGCTTTTGTTTGGTCGTAATTTTGTATTATTTATTTTTTACAAGTCCCATTAGTTTCTTATGAGAGACATTTCGTTGTCCTCAGGATCCTTGGGAAAGCATATAGAAGGGTCATGATTAGATTTTATATTTTTCTAGCTTCAAGCCTCTAGGACTTTGGCCCCCTTCTTCCCATGAAATGAGGGACAATCCCTTCTTGGGTCAGGACACCCAAAAATACCAAAAGGTAAGGAGATAAGGGGATGAAGTGTGGAAAGTGGAAAGTATGTTCAGGAATGGCACGATGAATCGTCAAGAGGACCTCCCATTAGAAAACCTATCCCTAAGGGTGACAACTTACCAGGGCACAATGTCAACCACCAAGGTGAAACATGGCAAAGAGTATAATTTCCAAGTAGACGTTACATAACCAAAAGTACTTTTAAATACAACAAACTCAAATGCCTCAAATATTGAAATGATACTCACCATAATACCTAACTTGTTCCTCATGGAACAAGGCCCAATCTCTTTCGGAAGCTAGCTGATGTGGTGGATGTTAGAATATAGAAGATTGTGCTCATTTTTCCATTTACGATACCCTCGTCACCTAACCACTGGCAGAAGCCACCCTCTGAGAACCTTGACCTTGACTGAGAAGAGAATCCTGGTAGCAATCAATAGCCAAGAGAGGGTAATGCACCAAGCAAGAAAATAGAAACTAAGCTGAACAGATGATCCCACCCAGAATCTAACGCACCACTTTCTAGCTCTCCCAAAAAACTTGCACACCAAACTATTGCTGCCTGCAACTGCCTGCGCAGATTTAGCTCTCACTGCAACTTCTGAGATGTGAAATAATGAAACTCGTGCCCTGTATTTATAGTGAACTGGCTAGGCTAACTAGGGCCGACTTCTCCTTCTGGGTATCAATAAATTCAATTTAATTGTATTTGTTCAGCCGACAACTTGTCTAGGGTTTCCTTCAATTCTTTGCTTCCTTCCGGAGGTTTCTAGTCTCATCATAGGTCACAATAAAGGTTCATACCTCCCGAAGCTACCATAATATTAACACTCCCTCCTAGCTAGGGAGGTATGGTGTTGAACACAATAGACCATTCAACTGGTAGCACTACGAGCACTTGTCATTATTATCCGACTGGATAATCTCCTGTGACAACTGGTACAATATCAATTAATAGAACACACCTGTGTCTATTACGGTAGTATGAAACTACTCAAACTATGAAACATAATCACAAACAGTAGCACATCTACTGCCATTTATTCTTCATAACAAACATCTGATAGCAACATGCATAGAAACAATGTTATGATAAAAACTGAATCATCTAGGCCAATCTTTCACTCACGTCTGTGAGATCTGAAAGAATGTCTGCCCTCAGTATAGAATATCAACAATGGGATATCTTCCCCATTCTTCTCATACAAGGAAGAAGGATTGTTTCTGATTTCTAAGCCTGGACCATTTCTCACCCTGGGCCATTCTTCCTACACTAATTAAAGTGCACCCTGGACAGAATGTATAAACCCTAAGAAATGTTTGGACCATTCCTTACCCTGGGCCATTCCTCTGACACTAAACAAAGTATAACCTGGAGAGAATGAGTCTACCCTAAGGAATGATTGTCCCTGATTCCTGAGCCTGGACTATTCCCCACCTTGGGCCATTCCTCCGACACTAAACAAAGTGAAACCTAGACATAATGAGTCTGACCTTGAGGAATAACTGTCTGGACCATTCCCCACCCTGGGCCATTCCTTCGACACTAAACAAAGTGTAACCTAGAGAGAATGTATAACCCTCGAGGAATGTCTGTCCTGTATCAACCTCCAAAATGGACCATTCTTTGAAACTACTCACAGCTGTGAACTTCGAAAGAATGAATGCCCGGCGAGGCGGACCATTCTACTTGACCACTACTCAGAGTGACTGCCAAGAAGAATGACTGTCCTAGACCACTCCCCATGTTAACCACAATGGGAAGTCGCTGTCTATGATACATCAACAATCAGTCTGCCTCCCATGTTAACTACAATGGGAAGTCATTGTCCGTCAGAAATCTCAATCCACTTCCCAAACAGGAAAACATCTATCCAATCTGGACTAATTTTCAATTATAAAATAAATAATGTTTTCAGTGCTCCCTCCTAACTGGAGAGTTATTTAAATCACAAAAAAAAAAAAGAAAAACGTTTTTCAAAAATATTTTTCCGTACCTTCTCTAGCCTGGAGAATCTTCCCTTTCAACTAAGGGAGTTATTTCCACGATCCCCATCTTCTCTCGGAAATATGCAAACTTGATTATGAACAGAGGTTTTGTCAGGATATTTGATGTCTGCTCATCAGTGGGGATATACTCGAGATTTATCTCTCCTTCCTAGACTTTATCTTGAATAAAGTAGTATTTGATCTCAATGTGCTTCAACCTTTCATGAAACACTGGATTCTCGGATAATCTTATACAACTCTGATTATCACAATATATTATGGTCAATTTTGGAGTCTGATCAAATAAATCGGATATTAACTTCCTTAGCCATACTGCTTCTGTGCATGCTTCACAAGCTGCCATATACTCTGCTTCTGTTGTACTGAGTGTGACAGACTTCTGTTTCCTGCTGCCCCAAGATATCATAGCGGAGCCTAAGATGAAACACATACCTGAAGTACTCTTTCTGTCTTCTGCACTTCCTGCCCAATCAAAGTCTGTGAATCCATGAAGTTGGATATCACTGGATGCGGTATATCTCAACCCATAGTTTATTTTCCCACAAATATATCTTAGAACATGCTTTGCAGCTATCCAATGTTCTTGTCTAGGTTCCACTTGGAACTGACTTAATGTATTTACAACAAAGCAAATATTTAGTCAAGTATTCACCAAGTACATCAATGATCCAATTAGCTGTCGATATAGAGATGGATCTACTGGATCGGAATCTCGGACTTTCAATTTTCTTATATCTTCATTCATAGGAGTGTCCATGGATTTACAATCCATCATTCCAAATTTTTGAAGGATCTTTATTGCGTACTTTCCTTGTCCAAGGAATACTTCACCACGCTTCTGCCATACTTCTAGTCCCAAGTAATAGTGCATGAGACCTAGATCTTTCATATCAAATTCAGAGGCTAAATCCTTCTTGCACTGGATGATTAGAGATTCTTCACCTGTTATGAATAGATCATCAACATATAATAGTAGAATCACAGGTGTGTTGTCCACGACTTTGTAATAAAGGTTTGGATCTACATGACTCTTGGAGAAACCAAGTCTTGTTATATAGCTATCCATTCTGGCGTACCAAGCCCTTGGAGCTTGCTTGAGTCCATATAGAGCCTTCTTCAATCTGCAAACGTGAGTGTCTCTGGAATGTACCTTGAATCCTTGAGGTTGTTCAATATATACTTCTTCTTCAATAGCTCCTTTGAGAAAGGCTATCTTTACATCCATCTGGTGTAGATTCCATCCCATGGAAGCGACAAAAGATATGATAGCTCTGATGGAGGTATACCTTTCCATCGGAGCAAAGGTTTCGTCATAGTCTTCTCCCTTCTTCTGGGAGAATCCTCTGGCCACAAATCTTTCCTTATATTTATCCATGCTTCCGTCTGTTGCATGTTTGATCTTGTATACCCATTTTGAGGTTACCACTGATTTCTCTTTAGGTCTGGGTACAATTTACCATAATTCATTTTTCATAATGGACTGATGTTCTTCTGCCATAGCTTCTTTCCATTGTCCCTTTTTAACTGCTTCTTCGAATGTAGTAGGTTCTTCATCTAGAAGTTTTGTCATGTATGTTGCATAACTTGAGAATCTTTTCGGTCTTT
>ML799789.1:185897-197465 GCA_009831015.1 Picea engelmannii
GTTCTCACATGGCTCCATAGGATGATCAGGTTGATCCTTTTCGTTATTTTTGCTTTCTGTGTTTTCTTCATTTGGTTCTTCAATTTCTTCTTCTTCTATAGTTTCTTCAATAGATTTTCTGAAGGCCATCCTTTCATTGAATGCTACGTCTCTACTTACTTCTATCTTGTGTTGTTTTGGAATATATATTTTGTAGGCTTTGGATGAATCACTATATCCCATGAATATCCCCTTCTTTCCTGAGGGTTCTAGTTTATTTCTTTTATCTTTGGGAATATGAGAATAAATTTGACATCCAAATATTCTTAAGTTTTCTACATTAGGTTTCTTACCTGATAATGCTTCTTCTGGTGTCATGTCCTTCAATATGTGATGAGGGCTTCTGTTCTGTACGTATATTGCCGTCATTGCTGCTTCTCCCCATAGAAACATGGATAGATCTTGATCTTTCAATAGGGCCTTTACTGTTTCTTCGATAGATCTGTTCTTTCTTTCTGCTACACTGTTTTGTTGAGGATTATGAGGAATAGTCAGCTCCCTCCTAATCCCTGCTGATTTGTAGAATGCAACGAACTCCTTCGAGGTGTATTCTCCTCCATTATCTGTTCTTAATGTCTTGATCTTCTTGTTCGTAAGGTTTTCTATTTCTGCCTTGAATTCTTGGAACTTGCTGAATACTTCATCTTTTGACTTTAGTAGTTACAACCACGTCTTCCTTGAATAGTCATCTATGAAGGTTACGTAGTAGAGAGATCCTCCTAAAGATCTAACTAGCATTGGACCACAAACATCTAAGTGTATTAGATCTAGGGTTTCCTTAGATATGTTGTTGCTGCTTGGGAATGGTTTCTTGATATTTTTCCCAAGGGCACATCCCTTGCAAATTCCTTCGTGTGTAGACTTCAATTCTGGTATCCCTTCAACCATATTTATGAGGAAAGGTAATGCTTGATAATTTATATGAGCGTACCTTCTATGCCAAAGCTCATTAGGGTTGACTTTTTCATGTACTAGGGCTTCTTCATTTCATTCTAGTAGTCTATACAGATTCCCTTCACGTCTTCCAATAACCCTAGCATCTTCTATGATGGAATCTTTATGCCATGATAACACTTTTTCATCTATGAAGGCTATTCTATTTCCTTTGTCTTCTAAACATGATATTGATACAAGATTATTTTCTAAACTAGGTACATATAAAACATTGCTTAAGTGAACATGATTACCTGATTCCAATTTGACGGAGGCTTGTCCAAATCCTTCGACGGGGTAGGTGCTTTTGTCTCCAAGATCCACTTTGTTCGATGTCTTTCTCTCATTTAGATTTGAGAGTCTAGCTTGATCTCTCGTCATGTGCTTGGAAGCTCCACTGTCGATTATCCACATATCGTCTTCAATTGTCCCAGTGAGTGCTGAGTAGTGTAAGAGACTGATTGTTTCACACATATCTTCGGTTGACTGGTAACTGGTCATGCCTTGATTCAAAACTTCAACTTTGTCATTTCTATCTTCAGAGTGTGCCAATAGGTGCACTGAGTTAGGGTGCATCTGAATATCTTCTCCTTGAGCAAGATGCTCCATCACAAGGTGCCAGATTTGAGAATTTAGGGTTTCTGCAACTGCTACTGCTAGTAACCCTAGCTGCAGTGCTTTGGAAGCTGCTCTTGCTAGTAACCTTAGCAGAAGTTCCTCAATGAGCTCAATATCTAGTGACTATGTTTCCTTCCAGCATTTTAGGCTGACTGAAGGGGTGTGGGTCCATAACCTGTTAGAATATAGAATATTGTGCTCATTTTTCCATTGACGATACCCTTGTCACCCAACCACTAGCCGAAGCCACCCTCTGAGCACCTTGACCTTGATTGAGAAGAGAATCCTGGTAGCAATCAATAGCCAAGAGAGGTTAATGCACCAAGCAAGAAAATAGAAACTAAGCTAAACAGATGATCCCACCCAGAAGCTAGCGCACCACTTTTCAGCTCTCCCAGAAAACTTGCGCACCAAACTACTGCTGCCTGCAACTTCTTACATAGATTTAGCTCTCACTACAACTGCTGAGATGTGAAATAATGAAACTAGCACCCTGTATTTATAGTGAATTGACCAATCTAACTCGGGCTAACTTCTCCTTCTGGGTATGAATAAATTCAATTTAAATGTATTTGTTCAGCCGACAACTTGTCTAGGGTTTCCTTCAATTCTTTACTTCCTTCCGAAGGATTCTAGTCTTGTCATAGGTCACAATAGAGGTTCATACCTCCCGAAGCTACCATAATATTAACAATGGATACCCTCATGATGAACTTGAGACCTATGGTGGTGAGGTGGGTCTCTGTCTGTGCAAGTGGAAACTGTTGGTCAAGCTATCTCTCGGTACTCCATGTCTGCAACCTGAGGGCCTCGAGACATCATCTCCTTTGTTATCCCTAGGAATTGGGGATAACAAAAGGCACTAGTCTTTATTGATGTAGTAAAGTGACAAAGCTTCATAGCAATATCTCTCTCTCTTTCTCTCTTACTTCATGATAAAATGCAAGTGATTGGTAATTAAATGATTGATAAATTTTGATTTTAATTTGTTGTTGCTATAAATTGTTAGCTACAACCATTAGGGATGCTAATTTCACTGCTACCTCTTATTTTTTGTCACAATTTATCCGTGGAAATCATTGTTTATTTATTGAACATAAAAGTGCTTGTTTATAGCTTCAATTTGAGCCATTCACTTGTTGATTTCCGTGGTTAAACATTTATACTATTACAATTTACTTATTGTTGATAACAATTGTGTAGAAGCTAATATAACCATCAAAACTAATGCTTGAATGGTTGATCTTTATATACTAGTTGGAAACTTTCATTCCATATAATTTATTGAAAATTTTGACGGTGTATTCTTGCAACTTTTACAATTTTATCATTGCTATTATAAACTTACTTTCTGCTGTGTTTTTAGGATAAAAAGCATAGCTTGCTAAATCATTAGTGGTTAGTGGCTTATTTGAAAATATTTTTCTTTGGGATATTTGTCCTAACGTGTGCTTTTGCAAGTGTTCTTCAATCCATAGACATTTCTAGCCCAAGCCTTTCTTTTAAAGAAGCCTTATCCACCTTGTTCAAGTGACCGAAATAGGGGCCTCTTTCCACTCTCGTGCTTGTTCCCTTCATCCCTTTAAGGTCACCCAGGAAGCCTCCCTTGCGTTGGACTTGTTCATTACTAAAACAAGGGGTATATCTATTGAGGTGATAATGATAGGTGTCCCTAGATGTGTCACACATTTTTTTTTTGGGTTGGGATTTTCCTTAACTACAAATCATGTGATAACATTTTTTGGTGCCATTGCCAAGGAGGATTTTGAATCCTTTCCGATCCCTTAACAACATTTGGAAAGTCTATCCAAAATCCTATACCTCTAGCTTACCTGGAAACTCCATTTGAGGGAAGTTCGCTTTTGACCTTTGATGGAACTTTCATAAAGTTCATTTGGTGACTCCACAACCTGAAAACCTATCTTTTGAAAAGACAATTCCCAAGGGAAGGTCCAACCTTCCAAAGTTTATCAACGAAGGCCTCCTCATAATCCACTTGTTTTCAAGACCTTATTTAAGGGGATCCTTCCTTTCTATCCAATGGATTATCCTTGGGATAACAACATTTAAAAGCCATTGAATATGACCAATATCACTGGCTACCCCAATAACATGCCGAAATAATATCACAAGTGGTTTCCCAAATTCACCGGAAACAATGTTGTTACAACAGAAGAACATTTTGACACTATTGGTGTGGCTATGGAAGATAACGCTATCAAACATGAAGTTGTTGCGATCAAGTTACTAGCTTCCTCTATCGATGAAGACACTAAGAAGTGGTTCAAAATCTTACCTGACGATCACTTGAAGTCATATCGGGCTTTCACAAATTTGTTCAAAAAGATATGCACAACGAAGAAGGATAGTGGAATGCTATTGATGCAATTCAACCAAATTAAAAATAAAGAGAATGAAACAGTGAAGGAATTCAATGCTATATTTGATAACTTGTTCAGCTAGATCCCAAAGGACTTGTGCCCACTGGAAGCAACCGTTATCCTCCTTTATTTAAATGCCTTTGAAGGACAGTTTGGTTTTATTCTGAAGGAAAATATACCTAGAAATTTAGAAAAGGAAAAAGTGTATACTGTTCATATTGAATAACATATTATTATCTCAAAGATTGAGCCTTTTCAGTTACCTCGTGCCAGAGCATAAGATAAGATGAAGAAATCAACCAACAATGTATAGGACTCAATCACACTTTTGTCTCAAAAGTTTGATCAAATGAATTCCTAGTTTATCTAGAGCCAAAACCAAATCATGAGCAAGTTGATGAATTTAGAGAGGAAAAATTCTACTCCAAGGCCTCAGTTTATCAGACAACAAAGGGAAAAAAAAAGTTGGAAGCTGAAGCCACAAAAAGAAACAAGATCACTTGACACCTTGAATCCCATTGGGATGGTTAACATGTAAGGATCATCATGGTGTTTTCTTTGTAAAGAACCGCATTGGGAACATGAATGTTTGAGACAGAGAAAAGAAGAAGATCCATGCTCTACATGTTAGTTGAACTTCATTGATACAAGTTACACACTTGAGGATGATGAATACATTGACATTACAGAAGAACAACTTGATGAAGTTAGGAAGGGGTAGTTAGACGAGCTCGGTTGGAAATATTGAATTAAATGGATGAAGCTTTAAAAGAGAGGTTGAGGATTTTTTTTTTTACATGCTCCGGGAGAAATCAAGTACCAACTTCACCTTCTCCAACAAAATACGTGGTCCCTCCACCTCCCGTTCATGACCTACTACCACATCCCACGCCAACAAATGAAGATCTTTGCCTAAATATCGATGTACCTAATATGATTGCAAAAATGAACATGGTGGTGCCCATGGTCGAGATGTGCAAGATTCCTTCTATAAGAAAAGAAGTATTGAAGACTTTAAGAATACAAAATCAAGTAGGGGAGCCTCCAATAATTTTAAATACTATGTATCATGGAAACCAGAGAGAAGAAAACCCCCTTTTTTACCTCTCTTTAGGCATAAATGGTTTTCTTCTAAACAATTATATGCTGGATTTCAGGGCTCCAAAAAATGTAATGCCACTAAAGGTCATGAAACAACTTGGTTTGCAAACAACCCATCCTTATGGAAACATTTGTGGTATCGATTCAAAGAAAGTGAAGGTTTATGGTCTCATAGAGGATTTTAAGATTTACTTACAATTGTTCTCCCACATCAACATCAATATGAATGTGGTTGCGATTGATGTACCAGATGCTTGGGGCATGGTCCCATCAAGAAGATGGTATGCTACCCTTGGTGATTTTCTCAGTATGGACTTGAATCATGCACATATCCCTATGGGGGATGGGACATTTGAGATTCTATATAGTCAACCAATTGCCAAGAATCATGTAATTGATTCGAATAGCCCAGACTATTGAAGTTATTATGAATATGATGTGACACCTTAGGTCATTGATTATGATCCTAGGGATTTACCATTTGTAGGAGAATACTGTATTGATACACTTTTTCCAAAGACAGATAAGTATAAGGAGAAACTTGTGAAATACTAGGGAAAGGACCTAGGATACATCAAGATACTTAATAAGGATGAGGGAAAGAGGGATCATGAGTGAGAACAAGCTATCAAATGTATTGTCGAAGAAGATCCTCCCACAAAAAATTACATTGAAGATCTATCGTATGTTGAATTTGACGAAGGAAGCCTTGCACTCATGTGGGATAAAACAAAGGGAAAGCCAAAGTATGACAAGAAAAGTGAGATTCTATGGCTTGGTCCTTACATTATTAGGAAGAAGTATGAAAGGGATACTTATTATTTATCATCCATGGATGGGAGGAATATGACATTTCCTGTTGATGGGTCTATCCTCCGACCCTACATAAATGTGACCTGATTTCTATGACCCTCGGGCCCTAGGTAAATAGGTAGATCATTTACATTTGTGTCATAGTTGCATATGCATGTCATGATAGTGTAGTTGAATTTGCCTAGATTTGCACACATATATTTGATTTACATATTTCTTTTCTTGCATTCATGCATAGTTTTTGTGATACATTTGTTTGAGTTGAGTGTTCACGATTACATGTTAGTTAGAAGTTTTTGAAAAACACAAATTTTTTTTTCTCTTTTTAAGAAATATTATAGTTTTCAATTTTGAATTTTTTTGAAGTTTTTATTATATGAATAAAGGGGTGAGTTCGCCAGCCTTCGATGCTCTAATGTTTGTATAAGTGTGTGTAGGAACATGTCATACTAGGAGATGTTGAGGTTCTCATGTACTCTAGGTTCAACACATGTCCCCATGTAGGAGCCAGGTGTTACCCCCCCAGCCCAGGGGTAACTAAGGAGATGATCTCTCGAGACCTACAGGTAGTAGAGATGGAGTGTCGAGAGCCAGATTGACCAACATAGACCACATTCAGTAGATATATCCCCTCCTCTCCACCACACATCACCGCTCATTGTCAACAACATAGCGAAATACACCACACCATCTTGGTCCACGGAAGACAATACGTCTTTCTTCATGAGGTAACAAGTCCATTCTCATGGTAAGTGTCACTTTAATATTTGAATCATTTGAGCATGTTGAAAAGAGTCATGTCTTGATTATGGAACATTTTCTTGGAAATCATATATTTTTCCTAATTTCACCTTAGTGGTTGGCATGGTATCTTAGTAAGTTGGTCACCCTCGAGAAAAGGGTTGCTACTATGGGGTATCCTTGAAGGGTTGTCATACCATTCCTACTTATGCTTACCACTTTACACACTTATTTCCTTATGCCTCCTCATATTTTGGGTTTTTTTGGTTCATTGACCCCAATAAGGGTTTGTACCTCATTTCATGGGAAGAAGGAGCTAAAGGCCTAGAAGTGTTGTGGCTAGCACTGTAAAAATAAAAAGACATAATCTATCCTTTTAGATGCTCACCCTAAGGTCCTAAGAGCCATAAATAACTTCTCTATAAAAAATAAAGGAACTTTTAAAAAGAAAATAAATAAAAAGTATCCCGCTTGATGGAGGAATGCATTGAGGTGTTCTTTAATTTCCAATGCACATAACACTCAATGTGTTATAACTTCAAGTGGTGTTGCTATGGTATTTTTCTTTCCATTGCACATAGCACTCAATGTTCTGATCATAAAAACAAGAGAAAGGCAAATAAAGGACTTGGAAAAATGTTGCATTGCAAAACAAGGGATGCGACACACCCTCCACAAAGGAACCCATAAATGACACAATATGAGCCCTTGATATGTCAAGAACCCCATGCCCAAGATTCTTTCCCCATCCAGCTCATATTCATTGCATGATCTAGAGAGGTTCTTCTTAGGAAACATCTCTTGAATTTGGGATTGGCCTACCAAATAGGGCACCATGACACACCTCCCATACCTAAACTTGGGAAAGTTTATAAGGTCTTTGAGCATTTGTTTAATTTGAAAAGAGGGGATTTAATGCACTTGTTTGGGCGATTCTTTTATTAAATGTGGATTACTTGGAATTTTTATCCCCAACTCCTGGGGATAACTAAGGAGATCATGTCTCGAGGCCCTTAGTTTGTAGACATGGAGTACCAAGAGATAGCTTGACCAACAATGTCCACTTGCATAGATAGAGATCCACCTCACCACCACAGCTCCAGGTTCATCATGACGGTATCCACCACATCAAATGGCCTCTAGAAGACATTGGGTCTTGCTCCATGAGGTATAAGTAAGGTATTATGGTGAGTTCCATTTCAATATTTGAGGCATTTGAGTTTGTTTCATCTATTACTGCTTTTGATTATGTGACATATGCTTGGACATTATGCTCTTTGCCCTATTTCACTTTGATGGTTGAAATTGCACCCTAGTAAGTGGGTCACCCTTAGGGATAGGGATGCTATTGGGAGGTCCTTTTGACGAGTCATCATGCCACTCTTGACCATAATTTTCACTTTCCACACTTCATCCCCTCATTTCCTCACCATTTGGGATTTTCGGGTGTACTGAACCATGAAGGGGTTGTCCCTCATTTCATGGGAAGAAGAGGCTGAAGGCTGAGAGGCTTGTAGCTGGAAAAAGTTAAAATCCAATCATTAAAATTCTAGATGCTCACCCAGGGATCCTGAGGACAATGAAATGTCTCTCATAAGAAATAGATGGGACTCGTAAAAGAATAATTAATAACAAAATTCCAACAACGATGGAGCATGTGTGGGCACTGTTTTTATTACTTAGGTAGAAGCCCCACACATGTTTTCAACTTGGAGAAGCATGATGTGACCAGGGTAGAGTCAAGGTGGTCACAACGTTTCATGCTTAGGTAGAAGCCCCACCTTGGATTCAACCTGGAAACATCCTAAAAGAATAAAATACAATACATGGGCTTGGAAAAAGGTTGCATTGAAAATGAAGGTGAAACACAACCTCTACAAAGGCACCCATAAATGAGACACTACGACCCCTTGTATGTCATGAACCCCATGCCAAAAAGTCTTCCTTTCATCCATGAAACCTCATATACATGACTTAGAAGGAGGTCCCCTCGGGAAACAACCCTAAACTTGAGGTACGATTCACCCAATAGATCGTTTTGTCAACCCTCCCATACTTGAACTTGGAAAATTGCATAGGGTCTTTGAGCATTGGTTTATTTTGATGAGGTGGTTTGTATGTACTTGCTTAGATGGATCCTTTATTGATTTTATTTACTCATAATGAGGAATTTTACTTGAGATTCTTGGAGGGAATCTCCATTTGTCTTTGCAAGACCTAGCTAGTGGACTTATTTGGAAGAACAATCCTAGCTTGGGCTTCCATGGGGATTGAATCCCACAGGTTGGATGCCAAGGGCCCACATGCCAAATGATGAATACATTCCTTTGGAGGCCTAGAATACATCATGGAGGACCTCCCCTAGCCCCTACCACCCAAACGACTAGCATAAGGAGGCCAAAATTTCACCTTTGAGGGCTTGACATCATATTAGGGATAGGGTTTGGTGGTGTTGAGGAAACTTGGCACATTTTGGAGGAAAGAACCCTTGGATCATGGAAGAAAGGAATTGATTGAAGACCATTGGCCTATGGAGGCCTAACATTCCCTTCTCCAACTCAACTATTTGACCAAAAGTGCCAAATGTTTCCCAAAAAGAGGGTGACGTCATGTTTTATTATTTATTCTATGTGTAAAAGTATGAATTAAAAAGTATTATCTTGTGTAAAGGGGAAATATAAGGGTTGTTGACCCCTTATCTTATGTTTTACCCAATGTTTTGGACAAACTATGTTTAGAACATTTTGTATAAATAGAGATCATGTGTATCTCATTTGAATCATAGCTCTCCCATATGGAGAAGGATACTTGGCTGAAATTTTCACACTGCTTGGGAAAATTCATTCTCTCTCTCCATTATGATATGGTTTATCTCTTGTCTTATGGAAGGAAGTGGTTTTCTACTCTTGGAGGCTCTTTCTCTTTTCTTTGGTGATGAAAATTGCTTGGTAACTAGGGTTTTGTCTTGGCATTTCTTGGAATTGGTAAGGAAAATATGCACTTTGTTAGGTTTCTTTCTTGTTCCATGCTTGTTATTGGATAGATTCTTGGAGGAGTATAAGGATTTACAACCTCCACCCATTTTTTTCATTATTGTTTGTTGAAAAGGCTATTGCAAAGGTTGCTAGGAGGAGTAAAAGGGTTTACACTCTCCTAGACTTTACCTTGTTAGGATTGCTATCTCAAGGGAGTAAAAGGGATTACACCCCTTAAGATTTATTATTCTTAAACTAATACAAGAAGACTCTAAAACCCATTTGCAAGGCACTAATATTTTATTGCATTGGAGAAACAAATTTCTCGCATTGAAATAATGTTTTTACGACATATTGAATTTGTTCAAAGTGGAATCAATTCTTTGGCTTAATCGCTTGCTTGAGCCACTAGGGAATTTTGATTGGTCAAGGATATCTTGCTGCTGTTACAAACTTTTTCTACAGCCATTAGGGCAACTGCAAACTCTCTTTTTCAAGCTTAATTTCTCATTCTTTTACCATTGGAAATAGTTGGAAAGTTGCTATTGTTAATCTACTTGATGTTGTCTATTGTTGGGAATTTTTCTAGTTAATTCCTTGGGGTGAAAGTTGATGCCGTAGAATTTTTTTTCTACAGCCACTTGGCTGCTCTGAAAAATATCTTAAAACATCTTTTTTGCAGCCCTAATTCACCATCAAAGATTGTGCTAAAGTATTGGGAATGAGTCTACATGTTTAGTGCTTCATTTCCCAATAAATACTTGATACTTTTTATGGTTATTTCTGTAGTAAGTAATTGATTTTCTTGCCGATATATATTTGTTGACTACTGCAAATAGAGATAGAAATATTAACTTGCTCTTCCACCTAACATATAGCTTGTACAATTGGATTTTATTGTGTCTCAGGCATGTACAAACACTTTCCACAGGTACTCAAAGACTTGGAAACCTTAAAACACTTCCAAGAGGTTCCATCAAAGCCATCATCTCACTTTCCGTATCATTTCCCCCTAGAATCACCTGAGATTCCCCCCTTGAGGTGATCAATTCACCTCTAAAGTGACGAGAATACCTATCTGAGGTGATAGTGGGTAGGTGTTCTCTTATTTTTTTCCATATTGTGGTTTGGTTCGGGATTTTCTAAACCTACAACTTGTGCGATAGCATTTTGGCGTTGTTGGCAGGGAGGATTTTGAATCCTCTTCTGAACCCTAACGTAACTTTGGAAAGATATCCCAAATTCTTTCCCTAGCTCTCCTGATGAATCCAACTGAAGGACGTTCCCCTTCCACCCTGTTAGCACCCTGTAATTTGCCCAAGGCTATAAGGCAGTCACAGAGGCAACATCAAAACCACTTCGAGTCTTGGATCTAGCCCTCCAAGACTCAGAGAGGGATCTCTCTGTCTGATATAGCTTTGTTTGAAGAAGTATTAGGCTAGTTATGAAGAACATGGGTTGGGGTTTTTAAATGATTGTTTTGGAACAGCAAGGAGGGCCATTGGGCAAATGGGGTCTGCACCTTAAACAATGTGATTCATTCTCAGATTTGGACCAAGTTCTTTCACAGGGCAAGGTAGCAGCAATATTGGATCGAATTGAGTTTTAATGGTATTGATTTGAGGAAGAAATAGGGGAGATAAAAGCCAAGCACATGAGCAGCTAAGAATTCCTGAACTAAGCTTTAGCAGAAAACATAAAGATCATCAAAAGCTCAGAGGCAGAGTATCTGCTGATAAATTCTACTTCTATCACTTTCCTTCTGATAATAAGAACTGAAAACAAGCATAATGATCACAGGAAAAACATTAAACAGAGAAAAACACCACCAATATCACCACACATGAATCCTGTAAAAGAAAACATGTTCATTGCTGATTGCTCATCTCAAAATTACAGAGAAGAAAAAGGTCTTCTGGTCATACATAACCCACAGTCCAGTCCAGGAACCTCACAGGTCGAACCCT
>ML799789.1:203664-226734 GCA_009831015.1 Picea engelmannii
TGTTTGCTTATGGACAGGTGAAGGTGGCGGGATAATGGAGGCTGACAAAAGACAAGGGGGAAGAGGGCGCAGTGTGTATGAAGGATGCAACAGGGTGATGGAGGATTGAGCGACAAGAATGGAGGGAGGAAGCGGAATCCCCTAAGCCAGGACTTCGCCATCATGAGAGAAACGCCCAATCAACAGTCGAAGAATCGATTCGCCTATAATTATAGGACCCCAACACACCCTTGATTAGCTCTTCTTGAATTTCATCTGGCGACTCCACTTTCCAAGAACCCACCTTTCTTTGACTACCATTTACATCCTTTGATGAGCCTTGATCTCATCTGGAAACTCCATTAAGGTATTACCCCAAGTAATGGAACCATGGCCTCATGGGACCTACCATGGGAATTCCATAAGGTGTACCCTTCTCTTTATGTTCAGAATATCCCCGAATATCCAAATCATTGCTCTACAAAGTGGAGGGAAAATTTCCCTAAATTTAATGGTGATCGAGCTCTAGCTGTCACCCATGTCAGGAATTATATGAAGTATGCTTCAAGGTTAAATGTGTTACATGAAGATGTGTTGATGAAAATTTTTGTATCTTCATTGGAAACAAATCAAAGGAGTTGCCTTGGACACTAATTAAATCCAAGACGTATCCCATCTTCTACAAATCTCATTGAAGAATTTCTCGGGAATTATCTACCAACTACGCAGAATTTGCAAGATACTTTCCAAGAGCTCAAAGACACTCTTTGTAGAGAAGGTTTTCCTATAGATGAGAATGAAGAAAATATTGAAGAATATCTCGATGAAGCTTCTCATGTTGAAGATCCGAACGAGACATTTGATGAAGATGAAGTGCTTATATCTTCCCTTCCACTTGATGAAGACATCCAAGCCTCTGCTTCTCCTGCACATCAAGAAGAGAACATGATGAATTGTGACCCTTTTGAAGATATTGATGATACTTTATTCCATGATTTTGGAGGTGAAGAAGTATTAGAGGATCCCTTGGATGCGACAATTCCTTTTGAAAGGAAGAAAACAAAGCATTTTGTATGAAGGATCAATTCCCTTGCGATGAAGAGGCGATGGAGGGCATGCAATTAAGAAGAAAGAAGAATTATGACAAATCAAAACATGTTGAGACATCATTATCTTTTCTCCCTCTTGATGAAGGTAAGGTTGTCCAACCTTACTCTCCTCCCGTGCATGAAGTTGAAGAAGCAATTAGTCTCAATGATGAAGAAATTAAAGATCTAGTTGATGCCGCCCTATCCTCTACCTTTCCTGGACACAAAGACAAATAGATGGTAATTTTTGGTCACTCTGATGGTCATATGAAAGAAACCTTGGATATGATTGATGATCACATAGACACTTTCATACAAACTAGGAGACACACATGATATTTTTGTCATTTCATTTTTGATAGAGACCCCATTTGTGACATTGAGGGTAACTCTCAAGCAAATGGGGTTGAGTTTTCACCTTTAGAGGACTGGTATTCATGTGTATATGATTCATATGTTTGGAAGCTTGATGATGACATAGTTATAGATTTGTTCCACCCATTCAAGGATGACCTATGACAACATTTTTAGGGTGATTTTCAGTCATCCCATGGGAGTTGTGATGTAGATCATTTTGGGGATGTAGGCTTGTTCTATGAGGACTTTCAACTACCTTCGTCATTAGATTTAGATCGATACCAGTGTGTGGCCATTCTAGAGAAGTCAAAGGATCATACCATAGAGCAACAATGTTTTCATCTTGGGTCCCTTCAGAAGGATTTACAGATAAATAAGCAACATGTTTTGGATGTGGGAAAATAATCCTTCTTAGGACCTGAGGTCCTCCCTTATTTGGTTTCCTCTTCTCTAAGGAATCATAAGGTTTTCTTGGGATCTCTTACTCTTTCTTAGCCTTCAGGAAGCAATTAGTTTCTAGGTAAAGATGAAGATGAGTCATCATCTACATATGGTATCCCTCTTCAGACATGGATTGATCAGGCTTGTGGCTACACTTTCAGGAAAGATGATTAGGCCGACGGTTTCTATTTCCAGCAGGATTTCCTCCACGCATATCCATTCATTTCACTTCATGATTGATTATATATCTATTTATTCTCATGATCATTATGTGCTTGACTTGTCTTTGTTGTTTTACATAATTATGCACATGGGGAGATACTTTGATGAGATGATCAACTGGTTTCACTGGTTGTATGAATTAACTTGACATCACCTATTACTTGATCTTCAGGGCCCCAAGGCCCTAGGTAAGTAGGTAGGTCATCCTTATTTCTTGTATTTGCATATTGTTTTCATGTTTAGTTTATAAATTTTTGAAAAAATGCTAAAATTTTCTTTTCTAGATTAGATTTCATTTTTTATTTTGATATATATGGATGAGGGGTGATAGAACCACCATATATTTTATAGTTTTATGTTTCAGTGTAGGCACAGTTCCACCAGGAGATACTATGGGTCTCATGCACTCTACAATGAGCACATGTCCCCAAGTAGGAGCCATATGTTATCCCCAACTCTTGGGGATAACTAAGGAGATGATTTCTCGAGGCCCTTAGGTTGCAAACATGGAGTACCGAGAGAAAAATTGAAAAACAATGTCCACTTGCATAGACAGAGACCCACCTCACCACCACAGCTCCAGGTTCGTCACAAAGATATCCACCACATTAGCTGGCCTCTAGAGACATTGGATATTTCTCTATGAGATACAAGTCATGTATTATGGTGAGTTTCATTTCAATATTTGAGGAATTTGAGTTTGCTGCATCTATTACTTCTTTTGATTATGTGACGCTTGCTTGGATATTATGCTCTTTGCCCCGTTTCACTTTGGTGGTTGACATTGCATCGTAGTAAGTGGGTCACCCTTAGGGATAGGGATTCTACTAGGGGGTCCTTTTGACGATTCATCATGCCACTCCCAACCATACTTGTCACTTTCCACACTTCATCCCCTCATTTCCTCACCTTTTGAGATTTTTTGGGTGTACTGACCCAAGAAGGGGTTGTCCCTGATTTCATGGGAAGAAGGGGATGAAGGCCTAGAGGCTTGTAACTAGAAAAATATAAAATCCAATAATTAACCTTCTAGATGCTTGCCCAGGGATCCCAAGGACAATGAGATGCCTCTCATAAGAAACTGATTGGGACCCATAAAAGAATAATTAATAACAAAATGCCAACCAGGATGGAGCATGTGTGGGAACTATTTTTATTTCTTAGGTAGAAGCCCCACACATGTTTTCAACTTGGAGAAGCATGATGTGACCAGGGCAGAGTCAAGGTGGGAATGATTTTTCATGATTAGGAAGAAGCCCCACCTTGGATTCAACCTGGAAACATCCTAAAAGAATAAAAGGCAATAAATGGGCTTGAAAACAAAGGTGAAACACACCCTCTACAAACACACCCATAAATGAGACACTACGACCCCTTGTATGTCATGAAACCCATGCCCAAAAGTATTCCACTTATCCATGACACCTCATATACATGACTTAGAAGGAGGTCCCCTCGGGAAACACCCCTACACTTGAGGTACGATTCACCCAATAGGTCATTTTGTCAACCCTCCCAAAACTAAAATTCGCAAATTACATAAGGTGTTTGAGAATTGGTTTATTTTGATGAGGTGGTTTGGATGTACTTTCTTAGATGACTCTTTTAATGATTTTATTTACTCATCATGATGCACTTGAATTGAGATCCTTGCAGGGTGTATCGATTTGTCTTTGTAGGGCCTAGTTGGTGGGCAGATTTGGAAGAACAAGCCTAGCTTGGGCTTCCATGGGGCTTGAATCCCACAGGTTGGATGCCAAGGGACGACATACCAAATGATGAAGACATTCATTTGGAGGCATAGAAGACATCATGGAGGGCCTCACCTATCCCCTACCACCCAAACTACTTGCTTAAGGAGGCCAAAATGTCACCTTTGATGGCTTGACATCATATTGTGGCTAGGGTTTGGTGGTGTTGAGGACACTTGGCACATTTTGGAGGAAAGCACCCTTGGATCATGGAAGAAAGACATTAATTGAATACCATTGGCCTTTGTAGGCCTAACATTCCATTCTCCAGCTCCATGATTTGACCAAAAGTGCCAAACGTTTCCCAAAAAGAGGGTGACATCATGTTTTAGGGTTTCTTCTATGTGAAAAAGTATGAATTAAAAAGTATTGTTTTGTGTAAAGTGGAAGGATAAGGGTTGTTGACCCCTTATATTGTGTTTTACCTTGAATTTGTGGAAAAACTATGTTTAGAACACTTTTTATAAATAGATATCATGTGTATCTCATTTGAATCATAGCTCTCCCATGTGGAGAAGGATGCTTGGCTGAAATTTTCACACTAGTTGGGAAAATTCATTCTCTCTCTCCATTGTGATATGGTTTATCTCTTGTATTATGGAAGGAAGTGGTGGGCTACTCTTGGAGGCTCTTTCTCTTTGCTTTGGTGATGAAAATTTCTTGGTAACTAGGGTTCTGTCTTGGAATTTCTTGGAACTGGTAAGGAAAATATTGACTTTGTTAGGTTTATTTCTTGTTCCATGCTTGTTATTGGCTAGATACGTGGAGGAGTATAAGGATTTACAAACCTCCACCCATTTTTATCATTATTGTTTGTTGAAAAGGCTATTGCAAAGGTTGCTAGGAGGATTAAAAGGGTTTACACCCTCCTAGACTTTACCTTGATAGGGTTTCTATATCAAGGGAGAAAAGGGATTAAACCTCTTGAGATTTAGTAGTCCTAACCTAATAAAAGAAGAATCCACAACCCATTTGGAAAGGAACTTATCTTTTATTGCATTGGAGAAATAAATTGCTTACATTGAAATACATGATTTTACGAGATATTGAATTTGTTCAAAGTGGAATCAATTCTTTGCTTTAATCGCTTGCTTGAGCTACTAGGGTGTTTTGATTGGTCAAGGATATCTTGCTGATGTTACAAAATTATGCTACAGCCATTAGGGCTATTGCAAAATCTCTTTTTCAAGCTTAATTTCTCACTCTTTTACCATTGGAAATAGTTGGAAAGTTTCTATTGTTAATATACTTGATGTTGCCTATTGTTGGGAAACGTTTTGGCTAATTCCTTAGGGTAAAAGTTGACGCTATAGAAAATATTTTCTATAGAAATTTCGCTTCTCATAAAAATCTCTGAAAACATATTTTTTGCAGCCCTAATCACCATCAAATATTGTGCTAAAGTATTGGGAATTAGTTTTCATGTTTAATGCTTCATTGCCAAATAAATACTTGATGCTTTTGATGGTTATTTATGTAGTAAGTAATTGATTTTCTTGCCGATATATATTTTTGTTGACTACTAAAAATAGGGACAACAAGCTTAACTTGTTCATCCACTTAATACATAACTCGTACAATTGGATTTTCTTGTGTCTTGGGTAGGTACAAACACTTTCCGCAGGTACTCGAAGACTTGAAAACCTTAAAACACTTCCAAGACGTGCCATCAAAGCCATCCTCCACTTAGAAACACGACCTATAGGGGAATTCATCTCATCATCTCAATTTCCATATCATTCCCCCCTAGGGTCACCCGACATTCCCCCCTTGAGGTGATCACTTCACCTCTAAAGTGATGGGAATACCTATCTAAGTTGAAAATGGGTAGGTGTTCTATTAGTTGTCACCATATTGTGGTTTGGGTCGAGATTTTCCCAACGTACAACTTGTGAGATAACATGCATGATTCATATGACTTGTGGACCCTTGGAGGGTGTATTTGTTTGTCTTTGCAGGACCTTGTCTGGTGAAAGTCATTCATGAAGGGACTAAGAAACTTGTACCTTCATAGGGGCATGAGATCCCATTGGATGGATGTTGCACCCCACATATTAGGGGATTAGGATGATGAGCATTGCACCTTGGATGACATATTTAGCACATAAGCAAGGATAAAAGCATGAAGAAGAGATGACATCACCTTCCCATGACCAAACGTCCCTCTTATGCATCATGCCATCACACATTTAGGAGGTTGTTTGGTGTATTTTTTGCACTTGGTGGTTTTGTGGGCTTATGACCCCACATTTGTACTTGATTTGGGGAGGACGTGGCAATTTTGTAGTATGATGTCATGTCCTTTGGAGGATTACCTTCACACGTGCCACCTTGGAGAAGAGTTTTATGGGCTTGCATGTCATTATTTTTCTATTTTGTGACCTATGTGGGCAAAAGGGAAAAATCGTTTTGCTAGTTAAGAATTGTAACTTTGGTTTAGACCTAAATTTTAGGATTTAATTGTAAATGTGGAAAAATATGACTTGGGTTTTCCTCTATAAATAGAGGCAATTCATTTTTCAATTGGACATAACTCATCACCACTAAAAATACTCTTTTGACTACAATTTAGGCCCTCTTGGATGATTCACTATGTCTATTTTCTTGTGCAAATGTGGTGCTACTTGCTTGTTGGTGATATCTACTAGTGTGCTATCTTCTTGGAAGCTTGTGGTGAAGTCTTGTGGGGTATTTATTGGTTGAGTAAGGTTTTTACTCATCAATTTCTTGTCTCATAACTGGATTTTCTGTAATCATATGGTAATTTGCTTGATTTTGTTGGAAAAACCCTAGGAGGAGTAAATGTGTTTACACCCTCCATAACTCACAATATTTCTTTACCTAGATAAGAGCACTAAAGGTTTGTTTCAAGAAGTAGGAGTGTATACACCATTGAAACAAATTTTTTCTCGGGTTTTGATTTCTAGGGAGTAAGAGGGTTTACACCCCTAGAAACCCAAAACCCTAGTTTAGCCTTGATTGGTGAGCTAATCAATTTAGAAGAAGTAGACGTTTTGGGTGCTATAAGGGTTTAGCTGAAATCCCTCTCCACTTTTCTATTTTGTTGAACTCTCTCTTCAAGCAAGTGACTCCATAACCCATTAAAGGCACCATTCTTCATTGATGTAGTAAAGTGACAAAGTTTCATAGCAATCTCTCTCTCTCTCTCTCTCTCTCTCTCTCACTCACTCTCTTACTTCATGATAAAAGCAAGTGATTGGTAATCAAATGGTTGTTAAACTTTGAGTTTAATTTTCTGTTGTTATAATTTGTTAGCTACAACCATTAGGGCTGCTACTTTCACTGCTACATCTTACTTTGTTTCACAATTTAACAATGAAAATCATTGTTTAGTTATTGAACATAAAAGTCCTTTTATAGAGCTTCAATTTGAGCCACTCACTTGCTAATTTACATGGTTAAACATTGCAGCTGTTACAATTAACTTATAGCTGATAACACTTGTGTAGCAGCCAATCTAACCATCAAAACTAATGCTTAAAGGATTGATCTTTATCTACTAGTTGGCAAATTTCATTCCATATCATTTATTGCAACTTTTGACGGTGTTTTCACACAAATGTTATGATTTTATCATCTGTTATAAACTTAATTGTTGTTGTGTTTTTAGGACAACAATCATAGTTTTCTAAGTAATTAGTGGTTAATGGCTTATTCAACAATATTTGGCTTTGGGTTTTGTGTCATAAGGTGTTCTTTTGTAGGTGTTCTTCAAGCCCTCAACATTTCTAGTCCAAGCCTTACTTTTCAAGAAGCCTTAGCCACCTTATTCAAGTGACCGAAATAGGGGCCTCTTTACACTCTTGTGCTTGTTCCCTTCAACCCCTTAAGGGTCACCCAGGAAGCCTCCCTTGTGTTGGGCTTGTTCATCACTAAAACGAGTGGGATATCTATTAAGGTGACAGGGATAGGTGTCCCCAGCTGTGTCACACATTTGTTGTTTGCATTGGGATTTTCCCTAACTATAAATAATGCAATAAAAAAAATCAATAAAGAATATTCATGGTTTATATTTAGAGGAAGAATTATTTGTGTGAAGCCAAATTTCCCAATCTTCACATTGGGATAGTGAATTTGGAACAATTGAGGATTTTTGTGATAATATTATGGCAAAGATCATGGTGCACATGTTCAAGAGTGACAAACATTAGCAATATTGGTTACTCTCACAAGTAGCAAGTGTCTCACTTTGTGATAGGAATTCAAATACTCAGGGTTTTATTTATTGAGTGAAGACAATCACTGAGACCTAAGAAGAAATAAAATTTGGTTTACATTCATTGCATCCTTCAAATTTTTGTTCATATAGACCCAAAATATTGTTGGGTATTTGTTATATTCTTTGCACAACTAGTTCTAGTGTTTGCTACATTGCGCCAGGCATGCAAGGGGGTTTGAGGGGGGGCGATAGCCCCCCTGCATGGGGGTTCAGGGGAAACACCCCCAAGAATTGTTTTTTGCCTCGAGAAACCTGTCGCATTTTTTCCTCGTTTTTCGTGTAGCCTCAATTTTCGTGTCCATTATTGGGCGGTTTTTTAGCACATGGTTTTTTACGATGGTTTTCTATTTCTGGTTAAGGAATTAGGGTTGTTGACTAACCAGGTCATTGGGTTAGGGTTTTGGATGTCATTGGATCCTACATATATATTTTATTGTAAACAATGTATCACTATGAATGAATATAGAATATGTTGGTTTTCCTTGTTTGGGTTTCCAAGGGAAAAATCTTTGAGTAATGTGTGTATTTTCCATTGTATCTTTTCTATTCTTTTGTTGAAAATATATTTGCAGTAAAATATTCTACAAGGTTAAAATCTACATTTGGTATCAGAGCTTTGTTGGATTCAGGGGGACGCCTTTGTGGTCAAGGGTTTGGCTCAGGACTGTGATAATCCTTGTTACAGTGGGAGATCTATGGTGTTAATTTTTCAAGTGAAAAGAAATGGCGAGTAGTTCGAAAATGGAGATCGAGAAATTTAATGGGAAATTTTTTGAGATGTGGAAGCTCAAGATGGAATATCTGTTAGTGGATAAATATTAGTAGATCACGGTGGATCTAGGTACTGCACCTTCAGGAACTCCAACATATGGCTTGAAAAAGTTGGATTGAAAGGAGAAGAGCACAATCTGTCTCTGTCTCTCAGATTCAGTATTACTGAATGTGTCAGAGGAAGCTACAACCAAAGATTTATGGGATAAGTTGGGGAAGTTGTATCAGTCTATGTACCTAGTAAATAAACTTTTCCTGAGAAAGAAGTTGTATAACCTAAGGATGAGAGATGGAGACTTGGTGGCAGAGCATTTGAATGCCTTCAATACTGTGGTAAGTCAATTAGTATATGTTGATATTAAAATTTCAGATGAAGATAAGTGTATTAGTTTACTATTCTCTTCACCAGACTCGTGGGATAGTCTGGTTGTAGCCATAGGTAGTAATACAACTGCCTTGAAGTTTGATGAAGTGGTCTCATCCTTGTTGTCGGAGGAGATGAGATGGAAGAACATGGAAGGATAGAGCACACATGAATTATTTACGAGAGGACGCTCCCAGAAAATAAATAGATCTAAGTCCTCAAGTGTGATATCTAAGTCTAAGGGTAGATATAAATCTTCCAGAAATTTTGTAAAGGTATGTTGGAGATGTGGAAAAGAAGGGCACTACAAGAAGTAGTGTAGATCCAAAATTGAGAAAAAGAAGGGATTTGAAGAAGCTCCTTCTACAGAAGAAAATATTTACAAGGAAGAAGGAGGGGATGTGTAATTGGCTTCTTCAAGCACACATGCATATCATGAGGCATGATTGGTTGACTCAGGTGCATCCTTTCATATGACTCCCCACAGGGAGTGGTTCCGTGAATATGAAAGGTATGATGGAGGTAATGTTTTTCTAGGTGATGACTCGACAAACAAAATCATAGGATGAGGAAAATTCAAGTTGAGGCTCATAGATGGAAGGATTAGAACACTACTTGGTGTTCTACACATCCTAGGTTTGGCCAGAAATTTGATTTCTATAAGAAAAATGGACGATGCAGGGGTAAAAACAATATTTGAAAAGGAAACCTGCAGGATGGTTCGAGGAGAAATGGTGTTGCTGAAGGGAGTTCGGTTTGGAATTATGTATAAGCTGCAAGGAAGAACTATTAGTGATGTGTGTAATAGTTACATTGTTCCTAATATTGGATTTGAATAAGAAATAACTCCTACAGTATTTGGATAAAACGTTATCCTACGACATCAAAGACTAGGGCATATCGGAGAGAAGTGTCTTCAACTACTACACGGTAAAGGTATGGTTGAAGGTATTTCTAATTGCTCTCTAGATTTTGATTTTTGTGAACATTGTGTATATGGGAAGTAGAATTGGGTAAGATTCCCCTCTGGTGCAATGAGGGCAGAAGGAATTTTATAACTAGTTCACAGTGATGTCTTTGGACCTGTGTCAATTCCATCATTGGGAAAATATGTGTACTATGTCTCATTTATAGATGAATTCTCAAGGAATACTTGGATATATTTCCTCAGGAAGAAATTTGAAGTTTTTGACAGTTTTAAAGAGTTTAAGGCTCTTATCAAGAATCAAACAGAGAAAAGAATTAAGTTGTTGAGGACAGATAATGCCAGAGAGTTCCGCGGGAATAAATTTGAATAATTCTGTAAGAAGTGTGGTATAACAAGGCAGGAGACTACTCCATATACACCTTAGCATAATGGAGTTGTATAAAGGATGGACAAGACTTTGATGGAAAAAGAAAGGTGCATGCTGAGTGGTGTCGGGTTAGGGAAATAATTTCGGGCAGAGGCAGTGGGTATTGCATGTTACCTGGTCAATAGATCACCCTCATCAGGGATGGATGACAAGACTCCATAAGATGTATGGACTGGTAAGAAACCTATTGATGATTGAAGACATGAACATAGTTTTTCCCGCAAATTTTTGCTAAATCCATTATTATATAAGACTAAATAATGCTAGTAGGTGGGGCCCCCTTGTTTTTGAAGATCATATCTATCCATTTTCAATATTATGATGATGTGCTACAAAGGTTTACATGGTTGATGAGAATATTGTTGTTATTGATATGAGTAGAGTTTTTGTGATGATATCCCTTCATGCGGCTATAGCCTACTATTCATTAATGGTGACTATTCCACTGCACCTACATAACAACATATCAATAAAGTTACATTAACGACAATTTTAAAGAAGGCAAGGTATCACAACAAGTACAACGAACCTAGTCCTGCAATACCACATGCATAAATATTTGTTGTCTATTGTTAGCTCTAGTTACAAGGAAAACACTATAAAAGTGTTTAATTACATTTTTATATATGCATATGGTGAAAATTTTGGTGGTGCACTTTGGCAAGGTAAAAATGCAGTGGTTATGTATCGATTAATGGAATCGGTGGTTGAATTACATGCGTTATAACATTGGTGGCTCATGGAAGGATGGATTGTGTTTTTATGGTGATTATGCTATGTTTCAGTTAAATGTTGATGATGCTACATATGATCGTTTGGTTTGTGTAGTGGTTGAGTGATGTATTTGAGTTATATCGGGAATATAAACAGGGGTGGTGCATTTGGCAAGTGAATGCAATGGTTGGATTACTATGTGGGGTTGGATTATGTTATGGCTTTAATGCATTGATACTATCAATGCTTCGGTTGATTAATGGTGATTAATGTGAGGCTCATTGGCATGTATTGTGGAGTAAATGAGAGATGGGTGGAGGCGATGTGCATTTACTGCACGTCACCTTTACTCTTCCCTTTGACTGCCACCCTAGTCAGAATGATGTTTGATCTTGCCATTGTGTTCACGCTCCTTATTTCTAGCAAGGTGAAACCTCTCGACCACTTCTCGTCTTAAGGATTTCGATTAACAKGTATGTCTCTTTTGGCCATTCTTGATGTCACTCTGGTTATGAAATGATTCTGGCTCAGTTGTGTGGGTTTGTGTTGTCCTGAGTGCCGCAACTGTGTGGAATTTTGGATTCAAATGAAAAATAGATGGTTCAGTTTAAGTTCATTGGAATGTTAGTCTTCCTAGGAAATAGTTATTTATTTCCACTGCGTGTTGGTCGAAGGGTTTTGTTTAAAATCATGGCATGGTGATTGTCTTTGCGATTATCGGGTTAAGGTAAGAGCCCTGTTTTCTTACTTTGGCCTTGCAAAGGGATTGTCTACCGTCCACAAGCACCACAACCCATCGGGCATATGCCTTCGGCCTCGAAGTCTCATTGAAATTAGCCCTGTTCCTTCTGTGAAAAGATACTCTGCCAACCCTTAACCCTCCACGCTCTGGTTGCATAGAGAAACTTTCGTACCTGTCAAGTGGTTTCCAGTTATTTTGGTCTATTACCTTGGGTACGTGCTCACCCATGAGTCATATAGCCGTCATGTTGTTATGGTTACCCATCAATTCCTCTCCGATATTAGCATAAACCTTACATTGCTACTTAAGGTCATAGTCACCCTCCTTATGCTAAGTAATTCAATGTTTTTTTAAATGGAAGGGCCTCTACCCTGTGTCGATTGGGTGCCTGGTTATGTATAAGCTACCATGGATGGTTTGGTTGGTTGTTCCTCTACCACAGTGGCATTTCTTAGTTGGTATACAGTCACTAAGATTCACACTTTTGATGTTTCAGTTGGTGGCTTGCATTGGTTACAATTTTGGGGTTTTTGCAAACAAATTATTGGACCGAGTATATTGCATCTTCTGTTGTCGGTTGAGTAAGCTCGAGTGTGCACATCTTGGTCGACCACGATTGGATAAATCAATGGCTCGACATGATTTATTGAGTTCTATTGTGGTTTATTGTTGTTGTGTGTTATGAAATAGTTGCATCATGAAGTTTCCTCAGTTACACACCGCACATTATTGATTGCAAATTGGTCGTTGTTGATGACAGGCATGTTGATTATTTGGTTCAGTTTTTAAGCCATCTTGAGTGTTTTGTTTTACAGTGGCATGGTTACATCGCCCTTGAATTTTTCTCAATAACGGTTGTTTGGTTATATAGTCAATTATCATTCTAGTCGTGGCATGTGAGGTTTTGGTATCTTGATTATTTTTTTTACATATACATGTGGGAACGAATATCGTTACAGACCTTGATCGGCTCTATTAGAGAAGTAGTAACTTCATTATTATTTCGGAAATATGACTTTTAAATATAGATTAGATATCGCAGTGGTGGATGTAAATTATTACAGATTGGGAATGAGTGCTATTGTTGATTGTTATAACATGCAGAATGTATGAATAAGGAACAAAACATCTTACAAATTATGTGAAGTACTTATATCTTGTAATGATGTTGTGTTGGATATTAATGGTCGATGAAATTAAAACACTACACAGGAATTATTACTCAAGTCATTTGACTATTGGTTGATGCATATTTTCTTACTACAATATATGTTATGGAGTGTTTGATTGATCTCATGAACAATAACCATTTTTTCCCACTTTATTATCTCATTTTTTGCTAATTATAAACCCCTCACATATCCCATATTCATTTTTTACACCACTTGTTCTGATATCGATCACAGCTAAGGAAAATTATGTGCTAGATTGGGTAAAAGTGGCAAAGCCCTGTGTGGATTGCAGTGAGTTTTATTGGTTGCTACAGTTGATTATTGTTATCATTGAGCAGTGACCATATTTATTCCCTTTCATTATATCATCTTTTCACTAATTACAACCCCTCATGTATCCTTGAGCATTTTTCCACCCCCTTTCTCAATGATTGACATTAGAACAATTTGTATGGATTGGATTGCATGAGCCTGATACATTCTGAGCCAAATCTATTTCATATTTTTAAGGAGTTGTCATGCATGGTTATTTAAAATAATATTTTCTAATTGTTAACATATGCATGATGAGTTTCTTTAGTAGGGGAAACCATGGCCAAGGAAACTGAGGTAGAGGTAACTGGAACCGAGGCCCAAGGAGGCCTAGGTTCTCAATTCATTTTGATGCTGATTCTGAAGAGCTGGGCCAACTATTCCATGCTGGATTCTTTAATTGGATTGGATAGGGGATAGTCCAACTGAGGCCTGAAAGGCCTCCCTTCCAAGCCCCTCAAGCCCTCGGTATACCAGTGCCTCCTCATGTCTCTTTACAGCCTGAACTCCTAGAAAATGATGGGTGGCAGGAGATTGTCCACTCAGCTATCTCCCAACACTGTGGCTGGCCAAACTTATCCTTGCCTACTCCTCCACCTTTAAACCCCATTGTCCCAGCTACCCCTAACCATTCTCCAGTGAAATCTTCCCATGCCAGCAAGCGATTGAAGACTGAATCCCATCATGCATTAGATAAAGGAAAGGCCACTATTGCCCCTTCCTCACCCTCTGATGACTATGACAAATCCGTGTCCTCACGGATGCATTTGAGGGACAATTGTTCCCATGTGATTAGTGAGATAAATCCTAAATGCTCTTCCCATATCAAGGCATTTTTAGGGAAGTCAGGAGGTGACAACAACAACCAAGGGAAGGTTGCTTCACAGTCTGGAAAATATGGATTTTAGTTCTTGTGTTATTTATTGGTTGTGACAGTGGACTACATGGATTTTGGACAGGATGTTTTATTTTGGACAACATGTTTTATTTTGGACATTAGGTCTTATTTTGGATATATGAGTGTTAATCTGAATTATTTTTAAGTTTTATGAGCTAAAATTGCCAAAGGAAAATATGTGTGAAGGGAGGCACAAGGGGTGTGTTTTCTTAACAAATGGATTATGTTATGATGTGATGATTGTTATCATTAGGGGAGTACCAAAGGGGTACCACCTATTAGTTATTATTTAAATTATGACCCTATTATAATTATTACTTTTCCCCCCTTCCTTAACTAAATTTAGTTAAGGTCCTATGTTAGCTTAACTAATAAGTTAGTTCAACTACTCTAACCAATTCTAAATTGTTAAAAGTTGAACTAAAGGGAGGAACAAAGGAGGATAGAAGCACAAAGCATGCTAAGGTTTTCTCTTTGAATTCATGTTGAGATAGTTTGGCTTTCATTCATTCATATCTTCATCATAGCCTAATTCTCTTTTGTGATAGGAAGGTCTTATTGTAGACAACAATATTCAAGGTTGAATCAAATCATTCAGACACTTGTTCTTTAGAGTTGTTGATCTATCTTTGATAGTTTGTGTAGGCTTGTCTGTTTGTGAATTATTTTTCATAACTGATAAAGACTATTGTGTAGAGTCGAGTGGGCAGCAATATGTGGCAAGCTGATCTAGCTTTTAGAGTTCAATTTTGGTTTCCTGTCAGAGATCTTTTTGTATGTTCCATCAGGGATTTCTAATTTGGACTTTGGTCCAAGATTTGTTGTGAAGTTTTGTAAATACAATGACTCTTTGATGAATTTGAATGAAATAAAGGATTTATTTATGTCTCAGCTATCTTGATCATGATCTTGGTGTCTTTAATTCTGTTACTATATTTATTTTCAGCAACTGATATTTTTAGAAAAACACATAAAAAGTAATTTTCCAGCAAGCTTTTTTGTTGATAAAAAAACAACCTAAGCACTTGTAATTGATACTGGTGAGTTAGGATACATATTTTTGTTGGGTATAAACATAGGGTGATATTCCCGTTTACTTTACTATAGCCAAGTAAAGTCTAAAAATTCTTGAGTAAGATTGATTCATATCTTTTCCTCAAGAAAACCTTCTCTCACACATCTCAAGATATTTGGTCGTGAGGTCTATGTTCATGTTCCAAAGGAAAACAAGAGTAAGGTAGATAACAAGGATGAAAAGTGTATCTTTATTGGGTATAAACATGGTCTCAAAGGTTATAAGCTTTGGAACCCAGAAACTAAGAAGGTTGTGTATAACCAAGATGTGGTATTTAGAGAAATGAAGGATGTTGTTAAACAAGAAGTCCTACCAAGTAAGGAACAACCAGAAAAAATAGAGTTTGATTTAAAGGATGATGAATCGGACTCTACAGAAGAATACGAACTAGAAGAAGAAGATTGTCATACTCTAATACTGAGGATATCTCTTCGAGAAAAAAAAAGGCTTCTGGAAAGCTATACTCCATTTGATTTCCGTTCAAATTTTGCTTTGTCTATTACTGATGATGATCCTAAAACTATCAGGGAGGCAGTGGATTCTGAGGATGGAAAGATCTAGAAAAAGGCCATGGATGAAGAAATGGTAGCCTTGGATAAGAATGAGGCTTGGGATCTAGTGGAGTTGTCGACTGGAATAAATCCCATTGGAAACAAATGAGTATTTAAAAAGAAGCTGAATGTAGAAGGAAAAGTGGAGAAATACAAAGCTCGGTTAGTAGCAAAGGGTTATTCCGAGGTTGAGGGAATTGATTTTGGTGATATTTTTCTCCTATTGCTAAGTTAAATTCTATAAGATTTCTCTTATCTATTGCTGCTGCATTTGATTTTGAAGTAGAACAGATGGATGTGAAGACATCATTCCTACATGGGGATATGGAAGAAGAAATCTATATGAAGCAACCAAAAGGATTTGCTGTGAAGGGAAAGAAGGAGTTGGTATGGAAGCTGAAAAAGTCCCTGTATGGTTTAAAATAATCACCAAGGATGTGGTATCAAAAATTTGATACTTATATGCTAGAACTTGACTTCACAAGAAGAAAAGAGGATCACTGTGTGTATTTTAAATTAATTGGTGATCATTTGATTTATTTTGTCTTGTATGTGGATGACATGTTGCTGATAGGAACAACAAGGAGATTATCCAGGATGTGAAAAATGAGTTGTCCTCTAAATTTGACATGAAGGATCTCGGTGCTTCAAAATTCATTTTGGGCATGGAAATTAAAATAGATCGAAAGAAGAGGAAACCCTGGTTAAACCAGAGAAAATATGTCGAGGCAATATTGCAGAGGTTTAATATGCATGAATGAAAATTGGTCAAGGTCCCTACTCCTGTTGGTGTAAAGTTATCTGTAGATCAATGTCCCAAGACACAAGAAGGGGAGGAGGACATGTCTCATGTTCCATATACGAGTGCAGTTGGTAGTTTGATGTATGCAATGGTCTATACTAGACCAAACATTGCACACACAGTGGGATTTTTGAGCAGGTATATGTCAAAACCAGGGAAGGAGCATTGTACAACAGTAAAAAGGGTTTTCAAGTATTTGCATGGCATTGCTACCTATGGATTGTGCTACCAAGGAAGACCAAGATTGGACAGAGAGTTGGAAATACATGGCTTTGTGGATGCAGACTGGGCTGGAGATTTGGATCATAAGAGATCTATAAGAGAGTAGGTGTTTAACCTATTTGGAGGAGCAATCAGTTGGATGAAAAAAATACAGGTTGTAGTGGTACTTTCAACTACAAAAGATGAATACATGGAAGACACTCATGCAAGTAAGGAAGAAGTATGGTTACAAAGATTGTGTTCAGGTATTGGGTTGGTAAAACAAAATGTAAGGATAGATTGTGATAGTCAGAGTGAAATTTTTCTGGTGAAGAACCCGACTTATCATTCAAAGACAAAGCATATTGATATTCAATATCACTTTGTGAGAGACATGGTTGAAGAAAAGAAAGTTTTGCTGATGGAGGTGGACACTTTGAAGAATGTTGCAGATTCATTAACAAAATATGTGAGCATTGAGAAGTTCTCTTGGTGTAGAGGATCCATGGTCCTTGTTGCCCTGGATTGTTGACTATGTAACGCTGTAACCCCCTGTATTCAAAGAAAACAATAAGTGGGAGAATGTTGGGTATGTGTTATATTTTTTGTACGACTAGTTCTAGTGTCTGCTACATTGCATCGGGCATGCAGGGGGTGATAGCCCCCCTACGCAAGGGTTTGGGGGTAGCGCCCCTGAGATTTTTTTGCCTCGGGAAACGTGTCACATTTTTTCCTTGTTTTTCATGTCGCCTCGATTTTTGTTTCCATTGTTGGGAAATTTTTTGGCACATGGTTTTTGTCGATGGTTTTCTATTTTCGATTAAGGATTTAGGGTTGTTGACTAATCTAGATCATTGGGTTAGGGTTCTGGATGTCATTGGCTCCTATATGCATATTGTAGTGTAAACAATGTATCACTATGAATGAAACAATGTTTTTCTATATGCATTTTGTAGTGTAAATAATGTTTTCCTAGTTTGAGTTTCCAGGGGAAAAATCTTTGTGTAATGTGTGTATTTGCCATTGTATCTTTTCTATTCTTTTATTGAAAATCTATTTGCAATAAAATATTGTACAAGGTTAAAATCTAGAAATACAAAGGATGCCCTTCCAAGAAATGGGACCAATTCACAAATGATGTTATATGTGTGATTAATGAGATATACCCAAGTTGTTTTGTGTTACCGTTACAAACAAAAGAACCACAACTTGAGAGCAAGAAGTACTTGTACTGCATGGAAATGCACTTTCATTGAGGATCTAGAAGACTCAAATTATGAAGAAGGCTCAAATGTTCGCATTACTAATTGGTGACCAATGATCGATGATTTATGTGTCATAAGTAAATGTTATTGATTATGTTTCCTAGTTAGTCATAAATTTAAAATTGTAACTGAAATAAATTCCATTGAGTATGCTTTCTAATTATCTAGTATTTATGTTATTTTAATCATTAAATCGCACAAATTAAATATTGCATCATGAAGGTGAAATTAAAATTGTAATTATGATATTATAATTATTATATTAAGTATTATTTACTTAATATTTTCAATTTTTACATTTATAAGGTCTTACTTTTCGCCATTGAACTCCTATGTCAATAGTAGTGTACCCACTCTTAAACCCACACCTATACTTACACCCCAATCCACACATCGGTTACCTTGAAAAATAACTTCAAAATGTATGAGATCTAGGTCAAGAATATTATCAAGAATGTATAATTACTTTTTTCCTCATGACATTTTACCTTGCACACTAAATTGTATATGTTTGATCCAAGTTTTTAAAAATCCTGTGATGCATTAACTATCTTACACATTGTAATATTCCAATAAAGCAGGGAATTTTTGCACAATGTAGGGTTTGATGATAGGTTACCTTGAAAAGTAGTGTTTTTCCTAATAACCTATGAAAATAGGCCAAAATGATGAGATCTAGGTCCTACATACGTATAGTTATTTAAATGAGATTTTACTTTGGACAATAAACTGTGTATATTTTATCCAAGTTTTTAACACTTCGTGATGCCTTTACTACCTTAAACATCGTAACATTACATAAAAACATAACATTCTTATACAATTTAATGTTTGATGACACTAGAAACTTAAACACATACTTCATCCAACTGTTGGTGTAATGGTACTAATGTAAGACTTAATGTTTCCTTATTTGTTATTAATCTCATTTATGATTCACACTTAGTGAGTGGTTATAGCGGACAATACTAATTAGTGAGTCATTATTCTTTACCCTATTAATTAATTTTTACACCATATGTGATTGGTGGGTCATTAATTACCCTACAATGGTGGTTAGGGGTATGTAATATAGATTTAGCCCCTATAAATCGTGGTCCTTATCATGATCATTTGGGTACAAGGGCACACACAAATACTTATGTCAATTATTTTGTGTTCTTCTTGTCTCTTGGGTAACTGAACCATATTTTTAACATGGTATAAGTTCTTTAGTAATGCTTGTGACTCTGTGATGTAAATGAATATTTTCAAAAAAATGTTATAATTTCAACATGGTAGGATACATATCAAGTGAAAGTCTATGGTGAGTGTATGTAGTGAAACCGTTTCTTTAAATAGAGAGTAAAATATTTCCTAATCAATTGTTGTTTGCATGAGGATGCTTTGGTATGTTTTGAGTTTAAGGGATTGATTCTACTAGTATAAATGTAATTTAATGCCACATTTATTAGGCATTGAAAGAGAGAAAGAAACCTAGATGTAAATATTATATCACTTAAAATATATGAGGTTAAGAAGAAGATGGAGAATATTAATGTAGAATAAAATCCTAACATATGGATATGCGACTATAATAAGGCACATATCAAACACATGTCTATGGTGACTGCATGTAGTGAAATCCTGTTTTACAAAAAATAAAAGCTTACATAATCAATAGTAATTTGCAATGGGATGCTTTAAAAAGGGATTAAAAAAGGCCTGGGTGTAAACCTCACATTGCTTAAAAGATTTGAAGTTAAGAAGAAGAAGAAGAGGATGAGGGGGAATATTAATGTGGAACAAAATATTAACATAGAGATATGTCATTGCAATAATATGGAATTTTATATCACATAGATAGCAACCACAAGTCAAAGACAATGAACATTGTTTGACACTCCAAATTCCAGCATAAGGACATGTCAATGTGACAAAATAACATGTAACACGACACTGATAACAACCACACATACCAAAGACAACACAAAAGGCATGACATTATGACACAACCACAAATATATAACAACACAAGCCACATATGTCACATAGATATCTATGATGCAAGATGAGATCTATAACAACCTCAAGAGATATATGCAATGTAACATGACATAGATAAAAAGATAGATAGGGAACAACCACAAATCAAAGAAAAAACGCAAGACATAACAATCCAAATACCAACATAATGATATGTCATGGCAACAATATAACATGTAGCATCACATAGATAAAAACCACACAAGCCAAAGACAACACAATGCATGAGACAGAAATCACATCAACTTGAAGATTCACACCCCAAAGTCAATTTTCAATGTAACATGACATAGATAACAAGCTAGATAGGGAAAAACCACAAACCAAAGACAACACAGAAGGCATAACACTCCAAATACCAACATAAGGATATGTCATGGAAACAATCTAACATGTAGCATCACATAGATAACAACCAGACAAGCAAAAGACAACACAAGGCATGAGACAAAAATCACATCAACTTGAAGATTTGCACCCCAAAGTCAATTTTTATAATTGAGAACACTTTTGATGAGGGAATGCCTCATAATCCATCTCTATATCATATTTGTTATGTATATGGGATTATTCACCCCACACACACACTTCAAGATATACACAATTTAATTAATATAGAATAAATTCTCTACATAAAGACATAGATAGCAACAATATAATCTCTAACATCACATAAATAACAACCACAAACCAACGATGACTTAGAAAGAATCCGTGTTGATTTATCTTTTATTTTTATTTTTTCTCATTCACTACTTTTCTTCATATTGTTTTTCAAACATTAAACTTGAGATGTCAAGTTTTTTCCAACTTATTTTATTACTTCACATCATGTACCACTATATTTCACTAGATAAACTTTATACAAAATACACTAATTTTTAGTGATAAATTTTGGAACTTTAGTAAATCATAGTTCCAACTAATCATGGTTTCATTCATGCCATGGATCATATTAGGGGACATGACATTTAATTGCATAAACTTCATACAAAATGCACCAATTTTCATAAATGGAATGGTTCAACCACATCATGGTTTTGATGCCATGCCCAAAAGATTTTTGGATCTCAACAATGGATTTTGGATATTTGGGATTTCATGGTTCTCTTCATAACGATATGTGCTTGTGATGAAAGAATGGTATGCACATTGCTGAATTTTTTTATAGATTTAACCAAAATTGATTGCTTTCTGCAGAGTTTGGAGGTGTCATGAAGAAATATTCCTAAGGCATGAGCTTATTTTCTAGTTGCTTCTTTTCCCACCTTTCTCCTTTCAGATGACATATTTACACAATGATTCAATTTTTTTTTTTTTATCTGCTATGCGTTGAAGGCCAAGATCATTCCAGAGTCCACAATATGCGTGGTCTGGTTCCTCCCTCCTTCCATCCAATAGATACTTTCTTCAAAAAAGCAAATCCAGTTGCAAATAATTGATCTTTTGCGGGTCTAAAAATGTCGTGTGTTTCTTGATTGATAGAATAAAGATCTACAGATAGAAGTTTTTGGTGGAATTTGTTTTGGAATTGATCCATGGATCAAACTACATCTACATTCCCACCTATAAGGTGCTTCTGTTGTGCATCATCTATGTGAATCCAAAGAAAAACTATGCATCAAAAAACAACATAATTAATATTGTGCATGGTGGGATATATAACAATAGATGTGGTCTAAAGTATAGAGCATTTATTGCTTCACTACAAGTGGATTGTTGATCCCCATGTGGATGTAGGCAAACATTTTGCATTCAACTAAGTAAGAAATGGTGTACATGGTGTCGACTATTAAAATCGCAATGAAGTTTTTGCCCGCAAAGTATTGCTAAAGCCTATTATTATAAGCTAACAATATAAATAATACTAGTAGATGGGACCCCCTTGTAGATTTAGAGATCAGGTCTAGTTCTTATTTCACGGTTATGATGTTGTTCGACACTTCTTACATCATTGATGATATCTGAGTTTTATTGGAAATGATTAAGGCCTGTTATGTGTTGGATCTAATGGTGTCAAGTGAATGATGGGTAAGGCATGTTATGTTTTGTTCCAAGATCTATTTTCATGTTACGATGGCCTATGTTATTCATTGCTCCCATTGCTATCTGTCCCTATATTCCTTATTTTGACATCTGCACAATATACATGCTAGTAACAATACATAAGAGCACTTGGAAAAAGGAAAAAGCAATATAAACAAAATGCAAAAGAAAAGATCGAACTATGCTACTATGCCACACTACATGCATTGAAATTAGAATGGTCATTGTTAATCCTAGATAACAAGTCAATAGATATGCCATTTATTGAGTTATATAGTTGACATGAATTATTGTATAGTTTGGAAATGGTAAGATGTGATGAGGGTGGCGCTCTTCGCAATTAGTGGGTGTGTTAAGGTCCAAAGACTGAATACAAAAACACCACAACAGATATAGAAGAACAATATAGAAAATCACCACTTTATTATTACCAAACCCTTGAGGTAGGGCAACACCATACAATGGATCCTATTATGGAAGAGATCCTCTCCTGTTCACTTGCCTCTTCGAGGGGGCATCCTCCTATTGAGCTACTGCTCCAAATACAATACTTCTTTTCATGTCTCATTACATTGCTTGAGCCCCTTTATATAGTGATACCATCACTTAAGAAAATTCTAGAGGAGGAATCTTCTAGAAGTAGAACCTTCTAAGAAGTCCTCTTACATTTATTATATCTAACTACCATAGTGGGCCTTA
>ML799789.1:243045-269469 GCA_009831015.1 Picea engelmannii
GTCCAAGTACCACTCCTTCACTCATCATCATATGACATTTTTCGGTGCTTAAGGAGAGGTGGGCTTGTATACATCGGTTAAGTACTTTCTCAAGATTTTGTAGTGCTTCCTCAAAAGAGACACCATAAGGGGTAAAATCATCCTTAAAAATTTCCATAGAGTCATTAATCATATCAGAAAAGATTCCTATAACTTCTCTTTGAAAGGTTGCTGGTGCATTACATAGTTGAAAAGGGAGGACTCTATAAGAAAAAGTTCCCCAGGGGCTAGTAAAAGTGGTTTTATCTTGGTCTTGGGGTGCAATTTTGATCTGATTATACCCACTGAAACCATCTAAGAAAGAGAAGAATTTCTTCCTTGACAAACTATCTAACACCTGATCAATGAATGGTAACAGAAAGTGATCTTTTTGAGTGGCTTTATTTAAGGATCTATAATCTACACAAACTCTCCATTTCCCATTTTTCTTAGGAACTATTACCAACGGGGAAACCCATTCACTGTCAGATATAGGATATATAAACCTTGCATTAAGCAATTTTTGAAGTTCTTCTTTAAGAATTTCTCTTAAATTAGGGTTCATTCGTCGTTGAGATATAGATACGATGAGTACATAATTCAGGAGAGATTCTCGTCATATATGTACAGTCTCATGTGAATGCTTCCTTATGTTCAAGAAGTAACTTCATTAATTTCTGTGTTTCAACAACTGTCAAGTTGGGGTTTATATTCAGTGTTTTGCCAGGTTCAATTTCTACTTGTATACTTTTAGAAGAGATGGTAACTGATGTTTGAGGTAGGTCTTCAGAGTTAAGGTTTTCCTAGGTATCTGACTCCAAAAGTGAAGCTAGTTGATTATGTGTTTCTGGAGTCACAAAGGAGGGTTCACAAATAAAATTATTAATTACTTCATCCTCAGTGGCATCTTTAAGGCTTAAGGCTTGTTTGATAGTCAAGATAGGTTAAGTAGTTTGATCATCATAGTCCACCCATAAGGAATTGTCATTATTAATCAAGGGTGTAGTGTGAGGGTAGATGGTAAGCTGTTTGGTCTCATATCCATTGGAAATTGTCATTGAACTAGATCTGCAGCTGATAAAGGCATCTGTTGTGGCTAGCCAAGGCCTGCCCAAAATTAAAGGATGACCCCCCAACTTTGTTTTAGGTTGTAATACCACAAAGTTAGCTAGATAATTCCAGGACTCAATTGAGATGATTAGGTATTCAATGACTCCTTTCGGTTTGATTGTAGAACAGTCAGCTAATTCTAGAATGGTTGGGGTATCTCTGATTTCATTATTCAGTTGTAATAGTTGTGAAGTTTCAAGAGTCATAATATTGATAGCAGTGCCTAAGTCTACCAGAACTCGAAAAATTATTGTTTTTCCAATTTGCATTGTGTCAGTAGGATGGCCGGGATCACCATATTTAACTGGAGGAGCTTTACCTAACATTAGTGCAGACAGATCACCCATGACATGAACTGTGAGGGGATCTTTAGTTTTCCTACCGGGTTTCTTAACACAAATGTCTCACATAGTTCTGGCATAAATTGGTACATCTCTTAGTGCTTGTAATAGTGGAATTTTGACATAGAGATTTTGTAATTCCCCTAGAAGATTGAAAGCAGGTGGCTCGTGAGTTTTAGTCAAAGCTAAACGCTCAGGGAATGTTGGTTCTACTATTTTAGCAACAATATTTGAGGATGGTTGTACCTCTTCAGGTGAATCGTGTTTTTTTATTTCTTCTTTATCGGAATCAGAAGAGGTAACATCATCAATGATAGGTTCTACTATTTTCCTAGATCGTAAATGAATATCATTGCATTGTGCAGGGAAAAGAGAAAGTATAGGCTGGTTTTGAATATCAATACACTGCAAAGTCTTATTATTGGAGTTAGGGTTAGGTTGTATAGATAGTTGGGGCTGCATCATTTGATTATTCGGTGGAGCACCTGATGGTAAAGGGAGTGGTTGCTGAAATTGTGATTGAAATTGAGGAAATTGATTTGGGAACGGGGGTTGTTGACCTCTCCAATTTGGATTCCATTGGTTAAGGTAAGGTTGTTGTTGTGAAGGCCAAGGTGTCCATATTGTTGGGTCTACAAAGGGAGGTTTTGTTTGTTGCATGGGTGGGTAATTCATTTGATTGAAGGGTGGGTATTGAATTTGGTTAAAGGGAGGGTAATTTGCTTGACTAAAAGAAGGATAATTATTCCAACGATTAGAAGATGTAAATGGCATATTAGGATTCATACCTTGTCCCCACAGTTTCCATTGCATTCTCTGTGTCAACAGATAGACAGTTTCATCTTCTTCATCAGTTGGTTGTAATGCTGCTTTGATTCCTGGTAAAGAAGGGCATTGTTGAGTTTCATGATCCTTATCACAAAGGGTGCAAATCAGTTTTTTGTCCAATGGGCATTCCCTTAGTGGGTGCTTTTCTCTGCATTTGGAACAAAAGATGGACAGAGCTGGTTCTGCTTCGGCTTGTTTCTTTTTAATCTGCAAGGTGTCAATTTGTGAAGCAAAAGAACTTAACATTTCAGTTTTAAAATCCTCAAGTAAATTACCTATTTCGGCTCTTGTTGCCCCTCCACTGGCTGATTTTTGAACTCTTGAAAATGTGGTATCCCTATTGTTTGATCTATTCCTTGCAGCTCCTCTTGAAAATATTTTACAGAGATTAACAATTTCATCATATGATTCTTTAGATATGTCCCCTTTTCCAAGCATATTCAACATATCTAGACAGTCATCCCTTACTCCTTTTAATAATATTGTTTTAATAATATCTTTACTTACATCGGGGTGACTGGATCTTTGTAGATTATACTGTAGCCTTTCCACAAAGTCCTCCAGATTTTCATCCTCTTTCTGTATCATCTTGAATAGTTCCTCTTTTTTTTCTCTTGTTCAGCAATAGTCTTGATATTTGTGCAGAAATTTCTATTTCATCTGATCCCATGTTGTGATTACATGACCTCCAAGACTCATGAACCATATTAATGCATTTCCCTTTAATGTTGCTGGAAATAGCTTTAATTTTTTAGCATTGGAAATGTAATCATAACTTCTACATAATATGTCAAACTCGAAAAGGAATTCATCAGGATCTTTAGAAGAGAAACAATGAAAGTTGGGTAAAGCTAAAAGTGGAATATTTTTCCTGGGAGCTACTCCTCTAGGAAGATCACCAATAGGAAATCCTAAGGTAGAAAAAGAGTTTTATCGTTTACCTCTCCTTCAAGACCTACCTGTTCTTCATGGTGCAGTTCTTCATTATATCCATCCATGGTTTCTTCTGTTTGTTCCCCTACTACACTTTCTCGATCCTCAATGTTGTCTGTTGGTTTTTCAATTGTCTCCATTTCAATGTTTGCTTGAAAGGAAGGTTGAGGCTTTGGTTTTCGAGAGTTTGGTTGTTGAGGAACAACAGATTCAGATTTTGATACAATCTTATCGATAAAAGTCTTTCTTCCTCCCCTTCCTCTACCCTTTCCACCTATAGGGTCAGTTTCCTTGGGGGGTCCGTGTCCTCTCATGCAATCTGTACATCTGAAAGAAAAACGTAAATGATTTTGAAATCTATAATTGCCTTCCCTGGAAACAACGCCAAAATGTTGGTCACTATAATTGTTTATTAATTAAAACAATCAAGTGTTACATAAATTTTCAACCCAGGGAAGTCTGTTTATTTCAAAGGCAATCACACACTGTATATGCTCAATCTCAAAAGAAATCTAAAGTTGTAGTAAAAGTTACACTAATCACACCTTGCTTTGAACAGACTGAAGTTCTACTTTGAATTACAGTAAAAACAATCTATCTATTGTAGAGTTTAAGATTCAAAGGAAAATAATTATTAGAAGAATCCTGGATTACATTAAGAAACAACAATCTAGGGAAAATGAACCTTTTAGCATACTGCAAAGAAGACTAACTAGTCTGTAACAGAGAATAGGACCCTATTCCCCAAAGTAGGAATCTTCAGCACCTGTCTCTGACTATCACACTTTCATAAACTCATTCTGCAAACAGAATTACCAATCAAAATGATCAACAATTACCTAGGAATGAATTGTATGAAAATGATGTAACGATCAGTTGGAACAGAGTTTCAACAAAACAAATTTTTAATAAGGTGTTATCACTGAAATTTCGTCCGCACATGGTTACAAGAACTCAACATCGTCAAACAGTGATGAAGTCATCCATGGACCTGAATTAATACAAAAGCATTTATAAAAGGGTTAAAAAAATATACAAAGTAGTGAAAAATTGAAGAGCGTTATGCAGACATTGGGCGCGCACGCACATGCACGGAACAAGAATGCAGAAATCATGCACATGCGCACGATGCGTGACTGTTATCGCAAAAATCCGCACACCTGCTAAACGACGCATTTATGAGAGTGGTCGCCCTCCCACCCACTTATGGTTCAGCTCCCAAGCCGATTTGACCCTCAAATCTGGACTGGATTTGACTGGATGGCTGGTCAATGACTTAGAAATGCCCTAATTAGCCTCTTTTCACACTACAAAGCAGTTAAACAATAGCTCAAAGGAATGCTATAAAAAGGCCATGTATGCACCTCATTTTTCAAGGAATTCAAAGTAATGTTATGCTGCCTCTATCCTCTTGAGGACTCCATCATTGTCAAGAGCATATTAGCACCATTGCATTGGACAATCCATCTAACCCATTGAGTGGATTTGTAAAGAGTTCTTTCATCATTTTCCATTTTTCTTTGTTGTAAGAAGAGCTAGCTAGTGGGGGTCCAAGAGCCCTCCCTTGGAGGAAGAAGGGAMTCATAGTCCCCTTTCTTCTTGGTGTATTGTTTCACTAATAGATCAGCCTCAACATTGGTGACATGGGTCTTATGTTTCTTTTTGTTTCTATGTCCCTATGCTCATGAATTTATTTGTTATTGCATTTCTTAGTTTAATTCTTAATTGTAGTTTTTATTTCTTTCCCTAACTCTTTTCCTTGCAGCTGTCCTGCTCAACAGATCCAACTGAGCTTGTAAGCACCTCTATTTTTCTCACTAAGGTGACAGAAGAGGCGCAACAGATTGGCGACTCCACTAGGGAAAGGTATCAATTTCCTACCCCATTTGGGTTTTTCTTGCTCTTATTTTAGTTTGTTTAACTTGCAGGTACACTAACCGGCCTAAGCCGACCTACCACTCAGCCAATTCCAAATTGAATTGAGAGAAGTTCATTCGGATTTTTCATTCTCGACCGTGTGTCATATATGCATGGATTTTTAGGCCCACAGACACGCATCGTGCGCACATGCGCCTGATTCCCAGTTCTGTTCTGTGCACATGCACCTGTTGATTTGTCTCTGTTCACGCACATACGCTCTGTGTGCCTCTGCCTCCATTGAGACCCACACATTTGTGCAAAATTTCACATTGTAAAGTTGTTGAGATGTGGGGAAGGCCATTTTCCTTCTTACAAATGATTTCAAACATGTTTTAAAGCTGCACCACACTTAGTTCCCTCATCATATAAAGGGGTTAGTAAAAAACACATAGGCACTTAGGAGGATAAAACCAATTTCCCTTCTTTGCTTTTTGCCACATGGATGGCTTGTTTTGACTCACAATATAAGTTGGAAATCATTTTTAATCACATTTAACTTGCATTGGGACTAGAAGTTGAATAACAATCGCTTAGTATGCTATTCTCTCGTGCCTCCAAGCGATCTTGAGAATTAGAAAAAGATTGTGAAAACGATTTCATCTCCCTTAAGAACACTAAAACCTTTAGGAGAGGAAAATAACCCTTCTTGGGACTCCTCTTAGTTTACTTTTTCAAACACATCTTAATATTGTAACGGGCCCATACATGCCCAAATGCTACAAAGATAGGATAGTGTTTGAATTTTGCTTTCTTAGATCAAATCACTAGGGAAGTTTAAAGGTTTTGTAACGGGCCCATACATGCCCACATGATCAATCTAGGATAGTTTCAAAGCTTTTCTTAGATTACATCACAATAGGGAGTTAAAGGGATAGTAACGGACCCACATGTCCACATGCTATCTTCCTAGGGACTTTTGAATGACGCAAGGTTGTACCAAAGGCACTTAGTTAATTAGGTAATCAAACACTTGTAAGGACCAAGCGAAGTCCATATGCAGCAAGGTGACATCTAATTCACTAAAAATTGGCACACTTTCACTCACACACAAAAGTTACTTATCACTCACATAGCTTCTTCTTGAAACGTGGAGGTCAAAGTAAGTTTCCTCCAAAGGGATTCCAAAAATACCCCACCCTTTTCTTAACGAAACTATCCACTCCCATTTTTAATCAACGAGGTTGGTTTGCACCCCCAACCTCCCAAAACAACTACATCTAAAATCTTTCTAAAAACTCACTAAGTTTTCCTCCACAGGAGGTGCCAAAAGAATTTTTTTAGTCTAGATAGGATTTCAGGGATATGCATCCAAATAACTCCCCGTTATCTGGTTCTCACATTGTCAAAACCATAGAAGTTGTCAAATAGGGAACTGAAAATCCTCCAAGTCAAGTGTTCCTAATACCATAAGGCAGAGGAGATACCCATGAAGGGTTGAAGGTCGAGGTCTGGTTGTTCTGTGCATCCCCCCTTGAGGCACCCACCTCTTGGACGGGATCCAGCCTGTGACCCATTTCTTAGGCCGAAAATCTAAATGCCGCACTTTGACCGAGGTACCTAGTGACCAACTTTAGGACATATACCCAGGTGGCAATTGTGGGATGCAATTGCACCTTGATTGGATTTTGTGTGGCTATTGGGAAATATCACCAACTCTTTCGGGATATTCCCCCTTTACCCCTCATTATAACCAATTATTTCATCCTTCATTAGTTTCTCTTCTAGTGACTTCAGACCCCACTGTTGAGTACTATTGGAAGGTCCAGTGCTATTTGAGAGGAAGGACGTTACGTCTTCTAGGACATGAGCATTTGCTTTCTTTTTGATTCCCCACGCAGATAAAACCCACTTACCCACATATATATGTTTCTTTTTCAAAATACATTTTATGTATGATGCACATCTGATTACAGTTTGATTTGGATATATATATTGTGTAACACTCACTGTAAAGACTCTTGTTTCTATATACTCTCACCACTCTTTGCAAACATTCATGCAGTTGGTCGGACATCATAGGGGAACCACATAACCCCCGTCATTCACGATGCTTGCTAAACCTCTCTCCTATCCTAGGGGGAGTGTCTGGTCTTGCCCACTTATCGACACCTCCTTCACACACTCTTGTGAGTGCTACTATTTTAGGATCAACTTTTCTTGGTTCTACATTACTTGGGTCCACTTTCCAAGTCCATCCATTCACTCACTCTCCTTTACACGGAAGCAGGGGAACCACTTCTTCTCAAGGAGGAAGCACCAACCCACCTAGCCCCCCTCAAGGGTCAGGTTCACAACACACTCACACCATGGTCGGAGCTAATCCTTCCCCTCCACTACAGATGCCATATTTGGCCTCTCTCAACATACTAGATCTTAGCAAACTCACCAATGATCCTATATTGCATGATCCCACATGGCCTGCAATGCCCACCAAACTACCTTCGGACATACCAAAGTTTGAAGAAAAGGTAGGCGATGACCCTGCCAACAATGTCATGACCTTTCACCTATGGTGCTCCTCCAATAACATTATGGATGATTCCATCAGACTGCGTTTATTTCAACGCACACTCACTGGCCCATCGGCCAAATGGTATGTAGAAGAAAAATCAGGGTCCCATGCAACTTTTGAGTCATTGGCCAAAGCATTCTTGACCTTCTTCCAATTACCCATCCACCATGACAATGGTCTAGAACTACTTTCTAATTTCAAACAAACCAAAGCCACACATATCGCTGACCACATTCACGAGTGGCGTAGGCGACGTAGTTTGTGCAAAGCAGAAACTACCAAGAAACAGTGTCTCGACTGGTTTCTTAGATCACTTGTCTCTCTCCTCGGTAAGGATGTAGCTTCCAACTTCCCTCAATCCGAAGAGGAAGCCATTAGTAAGGCCCAACAGTATGACCTCATCTATGCATAGTCAGGGTACTTATACACTGTACTTCCTGATCTTCCAAAACCTGTGCCATTTGGCCAAGACAAACCTGGGATGTCTCACTCAGCAGATAGACTGATTGGTACCACCACTCACCATGGTCCACAACCCCAACCACCACTGATGTATGGAACACCTCAATACCCGCCGGCATACGGGGGCACTTATTATTTCTCCCCACCCCCTTATCAACAACAATACCCTGTTGCTATACCTCCACCCATCAGTGGACCACCACCAACATCCCCCATACATCCACCTATTCAAACAAACTCTGGCATCCCCTCTACCTCAACTTATAGTACTAGAGAAAGCACTACGCCTTCCTATGTACCTTATGGATCGTTACCACCATAGAATCTGTACTTCCCATTTCCTGGTCCTCCACAACCCATGGCTCCCCCCCATCCTCATGCGGGGGTGAATTTTGTTCAACCCTCTACCGTTCAACAATACCAAAATTTTGAACAGTTGAATATAGCCAATCCAACCCATCCATCGAACAATGCCAAGAAGAAAGGACAGAATAGGAATAACAAAAACCCAGGTCAAGGTGGGAATCAACCCCAACAACACCAATCCACTAGGGGCAACCAGAACCAAGGGAACCAAAACCCCCAAGGGGGTAATAATAATAAACGCCAAGGGAGAAATAACAATAATGTTAAAACCAACTTCCCTTGTGCCCTTTGTGGTGAGTTCGGCCATTACGCTCATCATTGCCCCCAAATCGCTGATTTCAAACGGTTGAAAGACTCTAGTAGTCTTCCCCATTCTCCAGCACCGTTTGCCCCTCAGCAGGCACCACAACAATACGTACAACAACCCCCTCCCGCCGTGCTGCAAAATCCTATTCCATGTCAAGGTGTGATAAACACCCAACAGGACACACAACATCCCCCACCTCAGGTGGGACAATACATCAACCCCAACAATCCAGCAGATCACACAATTCTCCTCACTAGTGAGGAAGAAATCCTTCTACAAACACGTAATCGTCAGTATCATGCACCCACTAAGTCTCCTCCTATCCCTCCAGAGACAAACCCTACCCCGACGGGACCCTCGTTGGTGATTCCTCGCCCTACCGCCGAGCCACCTCTTCGCATCCCTCGCATCCCATTGCGTAGGAATGTCCATAACCCACAGGCTAGGGCAGCTCATAACTATAGTTTGGTAGATGACTTAGCACAATCCCCGGCTGCCATGTCAGTTTTGGAGGTTCTCCAGACTTGTCCTACTCAGTGGAAATCATTACTTTCCGCCTTGGGGGCAGTTGACCCTGCAGATACCTGACTCATTACCTTTGATCTTGATAGCGGAGAACCTCGTCTTCCCGCCTTGATCACTTTTCAAATACCAGTAAAAATACGGAACATCACAGTTCATCGGTGTATCATCGATGAAGGTGCATCTACATGCATTATGTCCAAAATAGTATGGCAGAAGCTTGGTTCCCCCGAACTCATTCCCTCTGCCATCACCTTACGAGCTTATGATGGATGACCATCATCTCCTGAAGGGATCTTCCATCCCCGTCGAACTAGGGGGCAAGACTATTCTCATCGACATCGAAGTTATCAATGCCCCATTCGATTATAATATCATGTTCGGTCATAGCTACATGTACGCTATGAAGGCAGTGGCATCTTCCATCTTTCGGACAATGATGTTCCCCCACAATGAGAAGCTCGTTACTATTGACCAAGTCTCACATTATGAGCCTAATCCATCTACCAACATCGATAACATTCTTCCTCTCATCCACACAAGCCATGACGCATATCCACTTGTCGAGATGGGTCCTGGGATTTTTAAAGATCCATCCTTGTTAGGAACGTACCATAGAGCACCACCACTCCTTCATCCTTCCAATCAAGTATGCGTCATATCATCTAACGGAACTCACACAGAGGATACCCTTCCTCCTACAGAGGCTTCTATCATATCTGACGTCCCACTCGTCGCAAACCCCCCCCCTCAAGAACCTCTTGCACACTCGTCAACCCCACCAGTCCACGATTCCACCTCTCCCCAAGGACATGTCCCAGTTTGGGAGACAGTTCTCCAAGCCATCACTCAAATTCCCTTCTTTTACCCTCCACCAGGTATCGAATCTTTTTAGGTAGCCACAATGCTCACCCTACCTAATATGGTGTTAGCGATTCCAGTGTGGTATTTACACCCACCAGAGATGGTCCCTCGACCATCCCTTCCCCCCAAAAAAAGAAGGAATCCCCATGACGATTCCCATTCTTACTAGAACCACACCCCCACTCACTAACCCCCCTGCTACAGCTGGGGGCAGGAGAAAGAAGAAGGAGCCCACAACTCCACTTCCTCCACACGTCCCACCACCTTGCACACTATGTGAGAAAGAGGGACACCCAACCAACAACTTCCCATCTCTACCAGAGTTATGGAATTTGCTTCCACTCAATCACACTCCCCCAACACTTGCCACTACAGCCAGTCCTACCACTACCACCCCCCCTTACAGTAGTAAATGGTTGTGGACCAAATACGCTTGTGCTGTATGTTCAGAATATGGCCATTATACCCACCATTGCCCAGTACTACCATGCTTTCGGTAGACATTAGCCGCCGTACGCTAGAACTTCCAGAGCCACCCCAGTCCTGCTACGTCCTCCTCAACAAATATCACTGACATCCGTTATGTCACCACTTCAGTCAATGAACGTATGAGACGCCCTTGCTCTCTATGCAATTCATTAGCTCATTTTACATACCAGTGTCCTATGATCCTTGAATACATGCAACGAGAATTGACCCTGCTTCCATGGCCCACAGAGGTGATAATTGACATTACCTCATCGCTAGAGGATCTTCATGTCATTTCTCCTGAACCTGAGGCCCTTCCAACACCTCCCTGGTTCTTAAATGACTTATCTGAGGATACACCCCCCAACTCTCCCGCTCATTCCCCTACAGACATTTTACACCCAACTACCACGGGTACCCCTCAGTACTTTAATATATGGTTTATGTCGAGTGAACCCTCACCATCTCCTAACATTGTTCCCCCTGCTTCTCCCTCACATCATCGTCGTATTCTCCATCAGGCCCCCTGCTACCTCCTCATCAGAGACATCCTATACTGGCGAGGCGTCGACACCATTCTTCGTCGATACCTGACTATTGATGAGGCTGATAGAGTCTTAAACAACTGCCACAACGACGCATGTGGGGGCCATCTTTCGGGCATATCCACTGCTCAAAAGATTATCTGAGCTGGTTACTTTTGGCCTACCTTGTTTCATGATTTCATTCATGCTGTGAAACGATGTGAGCAATGTTAGCTCTACGCCAATAAAGCCCGAGCTCCCCCCACTCTTCTTCACCCTGTCATTACTGCCGACCCTTTTTGTAAATGGGGCATCGACTTCATGACTTGTAATCCCCCCTCCAGCAATGGTCACAAATACATCATTTTCGCCGTTGATTACTTCACCAAATGGGCAGAAGCTATGCCCACCTTCAACAACACCGCTGACACTGCAACGCATTTTTTCTTTAACCACGTCATATCCCTCTTTGGAGTACCCCTCCAACTCGTTTCCGATCATGGGAAACACTTCGAGAATGAGATCTTCGTCGAACTCTCATCTCGGTTAGGATTCTCTCACGAGTTTGCCTCACCATATTACCCTCAGTCTAATGGACAGGTCAAAGCAGCTAACAAAGTCCTCAAGACCATGTTACAGTGCACGGTTAATAAACATAAAACCAATTGGTATCATATGTTATTTTCTGCACTATGGGCTTACCGTACAATTGTGAAAACAGCTACTAGTTTCACACCATTTCATCTAGTCCATGGGGTTGAGGCCACTCTTCCCATCGAGTGCGAAATTCCCACCTTACGCACCACAATTGAGCTATTACCCGACACTACTCCAATGGAGCAGCGCTTACTAAACTTGGAGTCTTTGGATGAAGATCATCGATCTTCTTTACAGAACAACGAGGCAGCTAAAAAATGATCCAAGGCTACCTTTGATCGCCATGTCAACCTTCGCTCATTTCGCGAAGGTGACCTCGTCTTGGCTTATGATATCGCTCATGATACCTTTGGCCATGACAAATTCGAGTCACTCTGGCATGGCCCATACATTATCCAACATTGCCTCACCAAAGGTGCATACATCCTAGCCTCCTCTGAAGGCCTCTCTCTCAAAGAACCCGTCAACTGGTTGTATCTCAAGAAATTTTATGCTTAAACGCAGTCATTCTACTTTAGGTTATTTTCTTTATAGCATTTTTAATCTTTTTTCCCTCCCTCACGTCTAAACTATCCTTTGTGCTATTGACAGATGCTTCCTACACCAGCCTACCACATCGGTTATGCCGACGACGCCAGCCGTTGGAAACAAATCTTGCTTCGGTTGCTTGGGCTCTCTACACCCCCTCACATGAAATGCTCCATTCGAGCGGCATATGTTTAGGTTCAGAATCCAACAACCAAGCCAAATACACCGCCGTCATTGGCCTCCTGGCCGATGCCCAACATCATCATATTCGTCACCTTAGCGTCTTCCTCGACTCTCAACTAGTCGTACTTCAGCTCAACAATGTGTAACGCGTCTGTGATCCTTACCTCTTTCACAAATACCTGCAGGTTAGACTTTTATCTCGACATTTTGATTCCATTACATTTACACATATTCCAAGACAATTGAATCAAATTACGGATAACCTAGCTAATATTGTGTTGGACTGGCATATATCACATCAAGCTACCTCTACACATACATAAACATATAACACAAACTGTCATCACATATATATAGTAGACATCATCAATACATTAACAAAACACATGTAAACACCACATAGATCTCCAAAATGTATACTCATGTATATATCAACAGGTCCACAGTGTCATCCAACTCTTTACATACAAAAATACCACTATCCGAAGGCCAATGAAGCACCTCAGTACAAAATGGGCTCACCAGCCTATATAAAAAAAATATATATACATCAATGCATAGAGCACCACTCACGGTGCCTCTAGAGCACCACCGCCTGCTCCTCCCTCAGGCGGTGGCGGCCCACCACCACCTACCCCAAGCAGTGGTGGTCCACCCCCTACCGGCCCCTCCTGCCCTGGCGGTAGTCATCCGGTCATCATCGCAGCAGCCACTGCTGCTCGTCGTACTATGGACCGCCATGGCGGCGGCACCCCCACACACTACTCCAGTAAAGCCTCATCCTGGATGCAAGATCATATGCCCTCAGGCACATCCTGTAACACCGCCTCTAGACAACGATGTATGTCCTCGAAATCCACTCCGGCAGCCACCAGAGGAGCATGTGATGGCCCAGTACCAGGGTCATCAAAATGGCATCTCCTCGCTGGCCTCTCTGGCTCAGTTGGTCACACCGCGATGTCCTCACGTCGACGTCTCTCTCCCCGCAACAGTCTCTCTGGCTCCTGACGAGCCGACGCTCTCTACAACTCCACCTCGTGCCCGCGAGGTGCCACATCTGCACATGCAAACACACAACAGATAGTATCAACATCTATATCATATACATATGGAATGCTATCTCAAAAAATTCAAAAACATACACATCAACATCATCCACATACCTCAGCACCATGTTCGGATCATCCCGGAAGTCAACCCCGACATAGGGGTACCGTAATATCACTTGCGGCATCTGCCACCATACCTGTGATGCCTCTACAGTGAAGAAGTAGCCACCCTTTCCACCACCATGGTGAAGCAACACGGTCGACCACCGCCTCAGCCGCGGCTCTCGTGCCCCAAGCGCACCCAATAGAATCCTAGGGCGCAACATCGACACCCTCTCCAGAAACCAAGCCACTAGGATAGAACCGAAGGCAAACTCCCCCGTATCCATGGACCGACAGTGGTCCAACTACCCCACCATCCTTGAGTGCAGTGTAAGCCCCCAAGCGAAATGCTCGCCGACCAACACTCTCCCCATCACTATCAGCTGGCCACCGCTGATCCGCTGCGTCGCCAGTGACCCATACACTCTCACAATCATTACTGCTATGCAGCGATGGGCTAGGGAATCCATCGCCCCGATGCTCACAACTGTGCTAGGCATATAGTTCGGCCCTGAACAATATCTCCGGCCCACCGTCGCGAGCGGTGTATCCCTAGGAAGAACTGACTCCACTGGTAGGGGTGTTCCTCGAAATGGGAGCCCAGTCAGAAAGTACACGTCCTCCACTGCAGTGAAGGGAATCTGCTCTCCCCGCACTATGAAGCAGTGCAGGTCCAGATTCCACATCCGGATAAGAAACTGCAAGAGATACTCCTGTGCCCGTATCAAGAGGCACTCAAAGAACTTCAACAGCCCATAGGCTGCCAAAGTTGCACGTACGCCCGAATCCTCAATAGCCACGATGTATCGTAGCTGGGACCAATCCCACTCTCGCCAACCAACCGACATCGTGCACAAAGCTCACCTGCACAACACAAAACCGTCCTCAGTTAGCCACATGGACAATAAAAAACCTAAAAAAGACACGTTTTATACCCGTCAACCTTGCCTCCACGGCGCGGTTTTTTTATCCACAGGAGCGCACACATGAGCGCCTGTACACCCCACAGGCGCGCACATATGCGCACCTGTTCACTACATAGGTGCGCATGAGTGTGCACCTGCTCACTACACAGGGGTGCTCTCAGGCGCGCACATGTGCACGCCTGTTCAATCGTCAGGTGCGCACACGTGCATGCCTATTCAGTAGACAGGCGCGCCCATCGTGCACACCCTTAATTCCCTCAACCGCACTCCCATGCACATCTATCCAGTGGACAAGCGCGCACGTGTGCGCACCTCTTACCGGATCGCCCGCGCATGTGGGGACCATACACCCTAAACACCTCTGTACAGCCCTCCATACAACCCCTGCCCAAAAAATGAAACCCTAATTCTATGCAAGATGATCAGACCACTAACCTAATGCTCACAGGTCCTTAATCAGATGCCTCATCCTCCCCGAATCTCACAATCTCCTCTGAATGCTTCTCGTCCAATCACTATAGCAGCAAGTACAAATGAGGTGGCAATGTGGGCCCTACAGCTATATATAGGCCTTTTTGCCAAACTTCCACTCACCATTCCGGGAGCCCACGGTGTCCATTTCTTGATCCATCTTCAGCCATGGGATTAGCATCTCGTCATCTACATCACAACAGTCCCTGGGCCTCTTTTCATCCTAAGCCCCCGGGGTGCCATTTTTCATACCCTGATCAGGTATGCATGCGCATATTCATGCTTATCAAATACATGCTCATATCTTTGATTCTCTTCAGATATTGTTCACGTCGGGTATCTAGTTTTCATGTGTGTAGGTACTTGATCATCATACATCGGCACAACCCCTTCAGGTATATACTCAACACTGGCATGTAGTCTTTCCCTCTGTATCACACTTACATTTCTAGTCACACCCTCTAACATTTGCCTCTAGGATCCCCATTCCCAACTATGTACTACCCACACCTCCATTTGCATCTTTGGTACTGTCACCTGGTAGCATTCTTAGCCACATGAGTTGTCCCATTCATAGCACCTTTTGGCACTTCTGACACTCATGCTGTTTTCCAAAAACCTTTTAAGGATGGGAGTCCCGATAGTCTTACATCATGTCGCGAATCAACCACATACTCCTTCTCCTCATTTTGCTAGCTTTCCCAACGGACTCCCATATTCTCTCTCCATGGTTCTATGGTTGGGCTGCACCTCCGCAGTAGCATGAACCCTCCATTTCATCCACAATCCATTACCCATCTGCAAATCTCCCTTCATTTCACCTACCTCATATAGAAACCCACCCATGGGGCCCCCACCCTTCATCAGTTTTCCAAGAAAATTATGCCCTACCCGGGCCCACCATCTCACACTGGAGCACCCATTTCTATATTTGTACACTTCCCCCCAAATATTTGTTATTTATTGTACAAACGCCTTTATTTTTAGTCATTACATTACCTTTTTGTCGTCACCTTTGGGCGACCTACTTCCCTTTTTGGCCAACCACAACCCATGTCACCCTTGGTTGGAGCACTACTTATCATCCACCCTTACCGACATCGTCCATATCTTCAGAGTATCCCACAGGCCACTTACCTCTGCCCTCTGAATTTGTTCACCTTGTCCCACCTCTGGCACAACTTATCCCCGATCTTGTCGTCCCCCTGACACTCGACCTCGTTGAATGGTTGCGGCCACTTTTTATCTCACACATACTCCAACCAAGGGCAGTCTTGAGTCTTCCCACATATTGAATTCATGCATGTACCTCCTCCACTTCCTCACCTCACCTAGTATATTTCACGAAGCCATTTGCTTCTGGGAGTCGCGTCCCCCTTTTTTGTCGACATCAACACAATTTCCATAAGGGTGACAGTATCTTGATTCTCATTATCCAATCAATGAGAGATCTTGGACGACACAGGGTGAAACACCATTTCTCCTTGCTGTCGTTGACCCCCATAACATTCGACGCCAACACTTTCTCATGTTACGGTGGGTCTTACTTTGCGACTATTGCAGTTAGTTCTCTCATTTACCGAAGACCTCTGACCTTGGCTGGGCTATCAATGCCCACATAATCGGTGATACTTATTACCGTGATCACTGCCTACTATTCAGAGTATGTTCATCTACAGAATTGTCTTCTGCCTTTATCATGACCACCCCCGAGGGCGCTACAGTTGTCTACACCAACACTTCAATCATCTTTTTTCGGAGTTACATGACACGAGCATGGGGCATGCCTGCCTCGTTTGTACACAGTTTTCTATTTTACACACCTCATGGAAGGTCGGGTCCTACCGGTTCCTTTTTCCCTCCAACGGATCGCTCTAGCCGATCCCACTATTTCTCTCTCTTACAACAACATTCTCAGTAGAAGAAACATTGATGGATTTCAGCTATACGTATGCTCCTAACCTCATCCATCAGGGGGCATCTGTTATCACTGAAATTTCGTCCACACATGGTTACAAGAACTCAGTATCGTCAAACAGTGATGAAGTCATCCATGGACCTGAATTAATACCAAAGCATTCATAAAAGGGTTAAAAAACTATACAAAGTAGTGAAAAATTGAAGAGTGCTATGCAGACATTGGGAATGCGCGCACATGCGCGGAACATGAACGCATAAATCACGCACATGCGCACGATGCGCGACTGTTATTGCAAAAATCCCCGCACCTGCTAAACGACGCATTTATGAGAGTGGTCGGCCTCCCACCCACTTATGGTTCAGCTCCCAAGCTGATTTGACCCTCAAATTTGGACTGGATTCGACTGGATGGCTGGTCAAAGAACTAGAAATGCCCTAATTAGCCTCTTTTTACACTACAAAGTAGTTAAACAATAGCTCAAAGGAATGCTATAAAAAGGCCATGGATGCACCTCATTTTTCAAGGAATTCAAAGTAATGTTATGCTGCCTCTATCCTCTTGAAGACTCCATCCTTGTCAAGAGCATATTAGCACCATTGCATTGGACAATCCATCTCACCCATTGAGTGGATTTGTAAAGAGTTCTTTCATCATTTTCCATTTTTCTTTGTTGTAAGAAGAGCTAGCTAGTGGGGTCCAAGAGCCCTCCCTTGGAGGAAGAAGGGACTCATAGTCCCCTTTCTTCTTGGTGTATTGTTTCCTAATAGATCAGCCTCAACATTGGTGACATGGGTCTTATGTTTCTTTTTGTTTCTATGTCCCTATGCTCATGAATTTAGTTGTTATTGCATTTCTTAGTTTAATTCTTAATTGTAGTTTTTATTTCTTTCCCTAACTCTTTTCCTTGCAGCTGTCCTACTTAGTAGACCCAACTGAGGTTGCAAGCACCTCTATTTTTCTCACTAAGGTGATAGAAGAGGCGCAACACAAGGTATGAATAAAAACAATACTAACACACTACATAAACTAATGGGTGAATCTTGTGAAGAAGGTGGGCCCTCTCCTTCTCACAAGATTCCCCAGAAATGAAAGGAACTAAGAAGAAATGCTCAGAATGATATTTTATTCATCTGTCCAATGTGGCAAGTTACAATGTCAAAAGTGAACATGTTCCTTCTCTGTAATTCGCTTCTAGCTAAGCCTTCCGTAATCTCCCTTCTAATGTTGATTTCTCCCCTATTTAAAGAGGAGAATCCTCTTAATACAATTAAGCATAAAATTACATGTGTACATACAAATCCTATTCTTAGTCTGATCTAATATTCTATGCTGGAATAGGATATTCTGATCTTCCGTAGCAAAATGTTGTTACAGTGGTTGTAATGGTGCTGGCTTGAGGTACAACTATTGCGGCCAGTGTAACAACTCCTTTAATTATCTTTTCTTGTTACTGCTGTATGTGAAATATTGTTTCAGCATTGCAAATCAAAGACTGTTTCAGCAATGGGATTTGTGTGCTATTTGACTGTTTCAGCAATGTGGTCTTCAAGAAGCAATGATGGTTGTAATGGTGCTAGCTTGAGGTACAACTGTTGCGGCCAGTGTAACAACTCCTTTAATTATCTTTTCTTATTATTGATGTATGTGAAATACTGTTTCAGCATCGCAGATCACAGACTGTTTCCGCAACGGGATTTGCGTACTGTTTGACTATTTTAGCAACGTGGTATTCAAGCAACAACGATATATTAACTGCAGTCTTCAAACTATTTTAACAACTATATATTTCTGATTAATGGCTAAGTATGAAAGTAATGTAAAATTACATGTAAAACAAATTAAACATATATCAAAGAGAAGAAACGTTATATACCTTTGGAAAGATAGATTAAGGTGATAATGTAGGCTTAAATATGAGTGGGAAAATGATGTAATGATAGAAAAAAGTATGAGCAAAAAGGTATATTATAGGGTCCTAACATCTGCAAAGTTAGATTGTGGTATACCCTGTGTATGCACCGTTGGTCTCAGAGGTTCTCACTTGATGATGGGAGTTGACACCAGTCTCCCTGTGTTGGTCCACAGAGCGAACCCTTATTCTTTTTAAAGCTCGGGTTTAAATAGAGGGAACCATTATGGCCTGTTGGATATACTATTGGTTGTTATGAGTTGTTGGTGTATTGTCGATAGTGTCTGATTCCTGGCTCATCTTTGTTGATTATGTTGGCAGTGGTGTTGGTTTTGGTATTTAATCACTGCATTGGTTGTTATGAAATGCAAATCGATAAAATCAACATGGTAATTGGTTGATTGGAGAATTGGATTGAATGTACAGTCGCTATCTCTTACATTATAATTGTTGAATTGTTAACCCAACATAGTTTACAAATGACTAATTCACATCGATGCTTCGTGCGTGGGTATGTGTGGTGTTCCTACAACATGTTAATTTGAGTAATGATTGCTATGGCTATGTGTTTTTAATTTCCAAATGGAGTGTTTCAATTGTGATAATTATGGCATGGCCATCCACTTTATATGTTATGGTTATTTGATTGCGCCATCAGAGAAGGTCACGGGTTTTTAAATATGGGTTTTGTTGAAATTTGATCGATTTGTGTTATGAGATCGGGCATATTGTTGCTTCCTCGTTGTATTGGGTTGATAGCCCAACATTGTGGATGTTTAGATTCAGAGTAATTGGACTTGTACAGTCACAAAACATCTCTTGCATTTTGTTAAGTGGTCTGTGTATCCCTTAGTGTCGTATGAATTGAAATGGTGATTGTTGTTTGTGTGTTTAAATGGCTAGTCAAGACATTTTCAATTGAAATACGGATCGTTGTGTTTGACTATCCACTATGTATGTTTAATGAATATCAATAGAGATGAGGACGGTTTCTATGGCAGTATGGTCTTATTACAATTTAATTATTAATAGAAAATGGTTGATGAGTTGACACTGAAAAAAGTGGAAATAAGCGACTGTTTATTCATTTGGGAATTGTTTTAAAATATTAAATGGATAAGTGAGAAGAAACAGAGCTCCCCTATAGGTTGTTGTAGAATGCATACTCTCTTGTTTGATGACACTATGTTAAATATTTGATTACGAACAATGAGTAAGTTAATGCACATAATTGTTTGAACTGTACACAGTGGTTGTTTTTTGGGCCACATTGGTCATTTGGTTGGTGTTATTTCCTTTTACATAATGGTTTTATGGATTACTTAATTCATTTTATGAATAGTATCCTCTCTCTTTCCCTATAATTATTTCACTTTTCACTAATACAACCCCAATGCCTTCCCACATTCATTTTTCACTCCATGTTCTAAAATTTAATTACAGTCAAGAAGAATTCTGTATTGAAGAAGTTTGAAGTCAGAGTTTCTTGGTTGGATCACAATGATATTTTCTTTGGTTTGCATTACAGTTGATTGTTGTTGTCTTTGAGAAGTAACTGTGTTTCTCTTCCCCCTCATTATATCATGTTTATCTCAATACAAACCCCTCACATATCCCATGACCTTTTGTTCACCCCCTGCTCATTGAAAATAGTTAAACAATTTATATGGATTGGATTGCATGAGTCTGATATGTTGTTGAGCCAAAATCTATTTCATATTTTTAAAGAGTTATCATGTATGGTTGTTAAAATGAATATTTTCTAATCAATCATGCATGCAAGAATGAACTTTTTCATTCGAGGTAGCCATGGCAGAGGCAAAAGATGGAGAGGTAATTAGAACAGAGTCCCATGAAGGCCAAGATTCTCCATACACTTTGACACTGACTCACAAGAGTTAGGCCAGTTGTTTCCAGCCATATTTTTCAATTGGATTGGGCAAGGAGTGGTACAAACTAGGTCTGAAAGGCCTCCCTTCCAAGCTCCACAAGACCCTAATATTCTCGTGCCCCCTCATGTCTCATTGCAACCTGAGGTTCTCAAAAACGACGGATGGAAAGAGATTGTCCACCCAACAGTCTCCCAACATCATGGCTGTCCAAATTTGTCCTTACCTACTCCCCCTCCTAACAATCAAATTGTCCAAGCAACCCCTACCCACTCAGTAGTGCAATCCTATCATGCTAGAAAATGATTGAAAAATGAGGCCCACCATGCCCTTGACAAAGGAAAAGCCACTGCTACCCCTTCGTCATCCTCCAATGGATCTGATAAATATGTGTCTTCCCAAATGCATTTGAGGGATGATTGTTCTCACGTGATCAATGAGATTAGGCATAAAGGCTCAGTGCATCCTAAGGCAAATTCGGGGAAATGAAAGGGTGACAACAACAATCAAGGAAATATTGCATCTTGGAGTGGAAAATATGGATTTTGAGTTTTATTTTATTTATTGTTGATGACAATTGACTTCAAAAGTTTTGGACAACATGTTTTGTTTTGGATATATTAGTAATGCATTTTTGAAAATAATGTCAAATATCGATGAGATAAATTTTCAAACATGCATGTGATGGTGGGAGTCACAAGGAGAGATGTTTTTGTTTAATTAACTAGTTATGCTATAATTGTTAAGAGCTAAATGGAAGTCACAAGGGGTCCCATGTACTAGTTATTATTTAATTATAACCTTTATTATGATTTATTACTTTTCCCCCTAACTAAAAAGTTGGTTGAGTTTTTAGTTTAATTAACTAATGAGGTAGTTCAACTACTTCAACCAATTATAATTTTCCTAAAGGAAAAAGGAAAGGGAGGAACAAGTGGAGGATATAAGGAGAAGCATACTAAGGTTTTCTCTTTGACTTTATGTCGAGATAGTTCAGTTTTCATTCATTCCTTAATTTATCACAAGCCTAATTCTTTTTTATGATAGTAGGGTCTTATTGTAGACAACAAGATTTAGGGCTGAATTACATCATTCAGACACTTGTTTTTCAAAGGTGTTGATCTATCTTTGATAGTCTATGTAGACTTTTCTGTTTGTGAATTAGTTTTCATGACCGACAAAGGCTATTGTGCAGAGTCAAGTGGGAAACAATATGTGGCAAGCTGATCCAACTTTTAAAGTTCAGTTTTTGATTTTTTGTTAGAGGTCCTTTTGTATGTTCCATTGGGGATGTCTAAGTTTGACTTTGGTCTGAAATTTCAGCATGAAGTTTTGTAAAGAGAATGACTCTTTGGTGAATTGGAATGAAATAAATGATTTCTTTATGTCTCATCTATCTTGATTATCATCTTGGTGTCTGTACTTTTGTCTCTACATTTATTTCAGCAATTGTTATATTTAGAAAATCATATAAAAAATGAGTTTTTCAACAAGATTTTATTTATAAAAAGACTAGCCTAAGCACTTGTAATCAATACTTGTGAGTTAGGATATTGATTTTGATGGCTATAAACATAGGGTGATATTCCCGTCTATTTTTCTTTAGCCAAGCAGAATCTGAAAATGCTTGAGTAAGACCATTCCATATCTTTTCCTCAACACATGACAGGGGCTTATTGATCCATATATGGATGTATGCAAAACAAATGCATTTAGGTGAGTAATAAATGTTGTACATGGTGGGATATATAGTTGTGTATATTAAGCATACAATATTGATTATTGTGTTGTGGCTGCTTATTGATTAGGTATGTTGTGTAAGGGTGGTGTCATAGGGTTATATTTTTTGTTTCTCTTGAGCATCCCATAACACTCAAGAAGCCTAGTCAACATGTGACACTGACTTGACCTTGTTAGTTGGGCACAACCATAAATCGCTTCTATCACTCAAAATATGTATAAATGAAATTTCCTCACCGAACCCAAGCCATGCACCTTCAATCATGTGGAATTCCAAATTTTTTGTCTCATCGCATGTGATGCTATGTCATTGCCACCAAACCATAGGCAACCTCATGTCGTTTCCATTGATCCAATCATACTTGAACAACCCACTTCCCAACATGAGACCATGCTATCATGCATATAAGATGACACATGATAGTCAATGGAGATCATGTCATTTTGTAGTGTAAACAATGGTTTCTCGGTTTGGGTTTCCAGGGGAAAAATCTCCGTGTAATGTGTGTATTTTCCATTGTATCTTTTTTGTTCTTTTATTGAAAATCTATTTGCAGTAAAATATTGTACAAGGTTAAAATCTAGAAATACAAAGGATGCCCTTCCAAGAAATGGGACCAATTCACAAATGATGTTATATGTGTGATTAATGAGATATAAACAAATCGTTTTGTGTTATAGTTACAAACAAAAGAACCACAACTTGAGAACAATAAGTACTTGTACTGCATGGAAATGCACTTTCATTCAGGATCTAGAAGACTCAAATTATGAAGAAGGCTCAATTGTTCGCATTACTAATTGGGGACCAATGATCGATGGTTTATGTGTCATAAGTAAATGCTATTGATTATGTTTTCTAGTTAGTCATAAATTTAAAATTATAACTGAAATAAATTCCTTTGAGTAGGCTTTTTAATTATCTAGTATTTATGTTATTTTAATCATTAAATCTCACAAATTAAATATTACATCGTGAAGGTGAAATTAAAATTGTAATTATGATATTATAATTATTATATTAAGTATTATTTACTTAATAATTTTACATTTATAAGGTCTTACTTTTCACCATTGAAATCCTATGTCAATAGTAGTGTAACCACTCTTAAACCCACACCTATACTTACACCCCAATCCACACATCGGTTACCTTGAAAAATAGTTGCAAAATGTATGAGATCTAGGTCATGAATATTATCAAGAATGTATCATTACTTTTTTCCTCATGACATTTTACCTTGGACACTAAATTGTATATGTTTGATCCAAGTTTTTAAAAACCTTGTGATGTATTAACTATCTTACACGTTGTAACATTCCAAGAAAGCAAGGAATTTTTGCACAATGTAGGGTTTAATGATAGGTTACTATGAAAATTAGTGTTTTTCCTAATAACCTATGCAAATGGCCCAAAATGATGAGATCTAGGTCCTACATTTGGACAAAAATGTATAGTTACTTAAATGAGATTTTACTTTGGACAATAAACTGTGTATATTTTATCCAAGTTTTTTAAGACTTAGTGATGCCTTTACTACCTTACACATTGTAACATTACATAAAACCATAACATTCTTATACAATGTAATGTTTGATGACACTAGAAACTTAAACACATACTTCATCCAACTGTTGGTGTAATGGTAATAAAGTTAGACTTCATGTTTCCTTATTTGTTATTAATCTCATTTATGATTCACACTTACTGAGTGGTTATAGCGGACAATACTAATTAGTGAGTCATTATTCTTTACCCTATTAATTAATTTTTACACCATATGTGATTGGTGGGTCATTAATTACCCTACAATGGTGGTTAGGGGTATGTAATGTAGCTTTAGCCCCTATAAATCGTGGTCCTTATCACCATTATACTTACTAGATGTTATTCATGATCATTTGGGTACAAGGGCACACACAAATACGTGTGTCAATTATTTTGTGTTATTCTTATCTCTTGGGTAACTGGACCATATTTTTAACATGTTATAAGTGCTTTAGTAATGCTTGTGACTCTGTGGTATAAATGAATATTTTCAAAAAATGTTATAATTTCAACGTGGTAGGATACATATGAAGTGAAAGTCTATGGTGAGTGTATGTAGCGAAACCTTTTCTTTAAATAGAGAGTAAAATATTTCCTAATCAATTGTTGTTTGCATGAGGATGCTTTGGTATGTTTTGAGTTTGAGGGATTGATTCTACTAGTATAAATCTAATTTAATGCCACATTTATTAGGCATTGAGAGATAGAAAGAAACATAGATGTAAATATTATATCACTTAAAATATCCGAGGTTAAGAAGACGATGGTGAATATTGATGTAGAATAAAATCCTAGCATATGGATATGCCACTATAATAAGGCACATATCAAACACATGTCTATGGTGACTACATGTAGTGAAATTTTGTTTTACAAAAAATAAAATCTTACATAATCAATAGTAATTTGCAATGGGATGCTTTAAAAAGGGATTAAAAAATGCATGGGTGTAAACCTCACATTGCTTAAAAGATTTGAAGTTAAGAAGAAAAAGAAAAGGACGAGGGGGAATATTAACGTGGAAAAAAATATTAACATAGAGATATGTCATTGCAATAAGATGGAATTTTATATCACATAAATAACAACCACAAGTCAAAGACAATGAACATTGCTTGACACTCCAAATTGCAACATAAGGACATGTCAATGTGACAAAATAACATGTAACATGACATGGATAACAACCACACAAGAAAAAGACAACACAAAAGGCATGACATTATAACACAACCACAAATATATAACAACACAAGCCACATATGTCACATAAATATCTGCAATGCAAGATGAGATCTATAACAACCTCAAGAGATATATGCAATGTAACATGACATAGATAAAAAGCTAGATAGTGAAAAACCACAAACCAAAGACAACGCATAATACATAACACTCCAAATACCAACATAAGGATATGTCATGCAATATACCATATATAAAAAGATGCATAATAGAAATGAAATGCTAGTAATGGTAGAATAACAATAATATAACCAACATAATCTCCAGAATAACACAGAAATGATATAAGAACAACAACAATAATTAGCACTTTGATTCAGAAAGCAATGTTCAAAGGCCTCTTCAAGGGGGCAACCTCCAGTCGAGCAACGATCTGTTATAATAATCTTCAAGCTAGGGTTTTCATACCCTCGACCCTTATTTATACTAAATATGTCTATCAAGAGAAGCATCTAGAGGAAGATCCTTCTAGAAGCGAAAACTTGTATTAGTTCTTCTTACATCTGCTTTATTCTATTTTATTGAAAGGCCTTATTAATATTGACCTTTATTACATCTGAATATATTGATCTACCTATGTGTGGGTTAGGACCCTAACATGTCTGCCCCCTTAAAAACAACCTTGTCCTTAAGGCTTGTGATGTGGAAACTGCTGCAGAATGGTAGCTGGTTCCCAAGTGGCATCTTCTGGAGTCATATCTTTCCTATTGACTAGCACTTCCTTGATGGTTCTCTAACACAGGCGATGCTCATGCTAGTCCAAAACTACTTCTGGTTGTAGCCAAATGGATCCTTCTTTAGCTAACTCTGGAAGGTTGGTTTGAATTTTGCACCTAGTTCCAATCACCTTCTTTAAGCATGAAACATGAAAAATAGAATGTAGCTTCAACTGAATAGGTAGAGCTAATTGATAGTCAACTTGCCCCACACACTTGAGAACTGTATAAGGACCATAAAATTTGGGCGCTAGCTTCTGACAATGCTCGGCCTTGAGGGAAGTTTGCTTGTATGGTTGCAGTCGTAGAAACACCTGATCCCCTTCTACAAATTGACGTTCAGAGCGACCTTGATCCGCTTGTT
>ML799789.1:291206-321417 GCA_009831015.1 Picea engelmannii
TAGTACAATAAAAACAGTGACCATAAAATAAATTTGCATGCCTGGGAGTGAATGATCTTCTTTGTGGCGTAGTCCTTATGAATTTTTGTCTTGACTGATCATGATCATGATTGAAGCTTCTTTGTGGCTTAAACATGGTTGGTCCCCTTGAAGATGTATCTTTAATAGTTTTCTTAGATTCTGGTTGACCATGATTCCTTCCTTTGATTACTTTTTCATAACTCTTTCTATTTTCTTCATTCTTCTTTTCTAGCAACCTAGAGTGATTTTCTTCATTCTCTATAACTGATGTGGATGTTTCTGTCTCTTCAACGTTTGTGTTGAGCTTGACGATTTTACTTCTCAATGTGACAACTTCTTCTTTAAGCTTCTCAACCTCTTCTTCTTTCTTTATTATTTGAGACTTCATGACTTCTTTTGTTCTTTTCACTTCTTCAAGCTGAATTTTTGATGTGATTATTTCTTCTTCAAGTCCTTTCTCTTCTTGACCAAACTCTGCCTCAAGTTGGTTTAGATCATTAGTTATTTCCTTAAGATGATCTGTCAATATCTTCTCTCTCATTTCTGCTTCTTCCTTTTGTGCTGCTATGTTGGTTTCCAAACACTGCTTTTGATATTCAAGATTTTCTTTGATGTTTTTAGCTTCTTCTAGCTGAGTTATTAAGTTCGCGATGACCTGTTGGGCTTCTTCAAAAATGTGAACACTTTCCTTTTGTTTCATCAATTCTTTCTTGAGTGAATTGTTTTCTTCGCTTAGTTCATCTAAAGCACTAATCAATTCTTCTTCATAATTGTCTTCCTTTTCAATTATTTTTCATGTCTCATTTCCTTCATGGCATTCTATTTCAAGATGTCCAAGTTTTTCACAATTAACACAAAACAACATACCTCTAGTGATTATGTACTCTTCATCTTCTGAATCTTCTTGACATGGTGAACATAATTCTTCTTGATTTGTATCCATATCTTCTTTGACATTTTCTGAATCTATGATGGGTGAGGAATATATGTCATGTAACTTATCCCAAAGTTCTTTTGTTGATGAACATTTACCAACCTTTTCTCTTACCGGATTAGGTAATCCTTCCCAGATGAAATCCATTGCTATTTTGTTATTTTTCCTCAATTCCTTCTTGCCTGCAGTCTTTGCCCTTTTTGAACTATCATATACTGTAACAACTGATAGCCAAATATAATGTCCCTGTGCCTGTAAAAATACTTACTTCCTTATGCTCCACATCTCATATTTGAAACCATTATGACCATTAAACATTGGTACTCCATTCTCAGAATAATCCATGATCTCCTTCCAGTGGTTAAACTGTTTCCTTAAGGAACCAGCTCTGATACCAATTGTTGGATTACTGAGAGGGGGGGTGAATCAATAATAGAGAAATTTAATCCTTTTTAACCATATAATCCTAGTGTTATATCAATGAAGCATTATCATCCAATAACTGCAGAGTAAATAAGTAATGAACAAATGAACAATCATACACATACACAATACACCAGTGTTTTACATGGAAACCCAAATCAAGAGAAAACCACATAATTCTTTTTCTTATATGTCTTGAAGAATTACATTCATTGGAAGCACTAACTTCCCTTGTTTTCTAGCTGCAACTAGAAGGAGGCTCCAACCCCCTAGTTTCCCAGGCTACAACCTGAAGGAAGCTCATACTCCACAATTCTTTGGCTATAACCATAAGGAGGCTACAACCCCCTATGTTCTCTAGCTACAACCGGAAGGTGGCTACAACCACCTGTCATTGCCCTGTCCAACCGCCCTAAAGTAGAAGTAGAATGATGGAACCACTGTCACACTATCACTGTGAGATATACCACTGTAAACCTATACCAATCAACCTGTACGAAACAACCTGTACCATGCATCAACCATGCATCAACCTGTACCTCAACCTGTAATCAACCTGTACCATAAACAAGTGCATCAACCATGCACCAACTATACCTCAACCTATAATCAACCTGTACCATAAACAAGTGCATCAACCATGAACCAACCTGTAATCAACCTATACCATAAACAAGTGTATCAACCATGCACCAACCTGTACCTCAACCTATACCATGAACAAGTGCATCAACCATGCACCAAACCTGTACAAATAACATGTCACAACAACTTGTCCAAAAAACCTATCTCATCAATTTTATCAACCAAATTAGATCTACTCACCAAGATCAATCACCAAGACAACTCTCAAATATGTGCATCGACCAAGTATAACACAACAACTCATAATCATCACCAATATCAATATGTTCTTCTGATAATACAAGTATGCTACATCATCCATAAACCATGTGTCAACAATACTACTAACAAGTGCCTCCAACCATGTACCAAGTATGTACCAATCATGTATCAACTACTCATCAACTATGACTCATCAATATGTACCAACATCATCAACTATACACCTCATGTATGTGCCAACTCATCAACTACTTGTCTCAACAATGTACTCGACATGTACCTCAACCAAAAGCCCTCATCAATTTCATCATCCAAATATGATTTGTAAATATGTAATAGAACTGGTGTATATGATCACATTCCTGCAAAACTTCCTTAACTTTAGCAACAAGATACTAGCATTTTCATCAAACTTTTCTTTAGTCTCACATGCCTAGTTTTAGATTAGTCAACAACCCTCACTTGAAATAATCATAACTTTGTGCTTGTAATGAATAAAGATCTAAAACCGATACACAATGTTCTTCAATGTGTTTTATTCAATTCCTCAATGTGTCACTACTTGGAACCTCTCATAAAAGGAGTTATAGAAAAAATGGTACACCTTGCTGAATTCTGGCTTATTCTAGAGAGTGACCTTGTAGAGCGTGCCCCGCATGGAATATTTTTTAAATGATCTGAAAATGTTACAAAAAATACTACAGACTGTACTATAACCAACACATTTGGTCTTACTGAATTTGGATCTTTTATGAAAAAGTTATGACGTTTTTACCCGAAACACTTGTTTTTGACTAGTTTCAAGACTAGCCACAAACCCTATTTTCCACGGAGTGTAACTCCCAAAATACAACGATCCACAAGTTGAATTTTTTACCAAAGATAATTGGATATGTTTTATCAATTTCATACCAATTTCACGATTTGAATCATTATAGAAAAATTTTTATAGTGAAAATGGTGACATGACCTGTAAATAACATACCTTAGAAAGCACCATCAAAAGAATTTATCCTTCCTTGCATTTCGGCCTTATTTTCTTCACTTTCCTCATAATTTAGGCTTATATATCCTTTGTTTACCTTAGAAACCTATGGGTATTCAATATTCTCAAGTGTACCTAAAATGAGAGAGCCTTGCCTCTTATTTATACTCTCCAAGTAGATTCCTTAAAAACATCTTCTAGGTCACTTGGCCCCACTTTCCTTATTTTAGGGTTAACCCACTTCTAATTTATCCATTAAATTTATTATCGAAATAATTTATTTTGTATTCACTTTAAATTATAATACACTAATTACTTCACTTTATTATTTACCTTTTAAAATCTCTTAAACCACTTTGACTACTTTGACCTTTTGGGGGTTCTAGATGACATATGAGGGTCCTCCAACTTCATAAGGCCATAAATCTCAAACCGTGAGGAGTTATGTGGCATTACACATACCACTAGAAATGGCATGACATGTACTATCCATATAGAATAGTATTATCTGAAAATATATAATAACTCATACCATTACCCACCAAACAAACTTAGGTCCATTACCCAAACTTGGGGTCACCAACTTCTCATGGCCATAACTCTCTAACCATGAGGATTTATGTGACGTTCCACATACCACCAGAAATGGCATGATAAGAACTATCCATATAGGATAGTTTCCCTGAAAAATTCACTATCCTTAATATCATTATTCCACAATTAAGCATGGGTTCTCTTACTCCGCAAAGCATCTTCCCATGAGGGTTTTCACCATAAGGGGACCACTTTGGAGTTCATCCATATTTACTTCTTATCAACCATGAAAAAACAATAATGAGTCATATTTACATCAAACAATATTGGGTGCATTACCCAAACCTTTGTGCTACAGGGCTTTCTTCAAGGGTGGACATCAATGACAACCAACCTTAATCAACATAAGGGTGGTGTCATAGGGTTATATTTTTTGTTTTTCTTGAGCATCCCATACCACTCAAGAAGCCTAGTCACCACGTGACACTGAATTTATATTTTTAATTGGGTACAACCATAAATCGCTTCTATCACTCGGAATACGTATAACTGAAATTTCCTCACCGAACCCAAGCCATGCACCTTCAATTGTGTGGAATGCCAAAGTATTTGTCTCATCGCATGTGATTCTATGTCATTGCCACCAAATGATAGGAAACCGCATGTCGTTTCCATAGAGACAATCATACCTGAGCAACCGATTTCCCAACATGAGACCATGCTATCATCCATCTAAGTTGACACATGCTAGTCAATGGAGATCATGTCATTCCTTCGTCAGGAATTCACATATTTTTGATGCACTTATCAACACTATTTCCTTGCCACAGAGAACACACACAAACTATCGCATTGCTAAGTCATGATGTCCTTTGTTGAAGTTCGCTATGCAACACTTCATCACCCATCGATGTCCATCCTACTCAACAATACATCCTTGGTTCTCCTAGTCTACATGCTAGTACACTATCCTAACTGTCCCACGAATCACCGTGAGTTAGTCACCAAGGATACCAAAGCATATGGACTCATTCTGCAACTTGCCAAGTATGCCCAACATCACCTTCATCGTTCCATTTCCAATGGCACCTCAAGTCTTTTCTTTACATTCTCCCCCTCTTGAATTGTTGACGTCCTCGCCAACACGACTCCATTGGCTCCTTCGATGAAAGAGGTGTTGGTGGTGAAGAGACACTTTACAATTTCCACATTCAAACTTGGATATGATACCATTTTCCACTGATCTAGGAGGATCTCAGTGGCCACCCACCTTTTCTAACTGGATCAAAACAAGTTTTTGGAAACTTACTATTTTTAACAGTTTTTCGGTTCCTGAACTTTCGGGGCCATTTTGGGGACCCAAATGACGCTTTTTGTGATAAGGTGCCTAAACAATATCCAAAGACTTTGATTGATCCCCCTAAATGGATCTCCTTGTCAATACCTTTGCAACGAGCTATCGTGCGCCCTAAATAGAGATCGTAGGCAAAAGTTACAACCCCAGGAAGTTGATGTACCAACTTACCCCAAGGGGTCCCACATGACTTTTGGTGCTTCATCTCCTAGGGTTAGGTTTTTGGATGTCTATGGTTTTGGCATTCATGTTTATTGTAAAAGGGCCTTCAGAGCCTCATTTTACTCATCTTCTTATGAGTGACCATAGCCGTCACATCTCTTCTCAGAGATAATCTTCCACCATTCTAACAAGCTTGTTTTCAGTCTGCATTTTACAGTTTTTAGCATATTTCGTATTTAATAGAAGTCAAGTTTTACTATATATCTGTTATTGTTCACTCTGTCTCTGTGTTAATATTATAAATATGTGGTTTTATTTTTTTCCACTCATAAGTCCAGATCAGTGGTATCAGAGCGATCTGCTCCTTGTCGTTTTTTTAATGCATGTCTTTGACACGGTCAGGGTATAGAGAGTTGGGTCTCGAGATTTTTTCTCTTGAGAATAAATTCTCTCACACGCCCAAGAAACCATCCATGGTAGGTGAAAATAAATACGACGAGACATGAGATCATTTCAAAATGTTGATCGAGGAATCCCTTGAGATACAAAGGAGCGAGATGATGGAAAACTTCGCACAAATCTTTTGATAACTATCGACAAGCGACACATCCAACTCAAGCGAAGGCGCTGCCCCCTTCAAGGTACAAATCATTTTTGATATTCCTATATTTTAAGGTCAAATAGATTTGGATGCCTTAGATAAATGGTTAAACCTTATAGAAGGGTATTTTTTTGTCCACAAATTTTCTGATAGAGAAAAGTTTACATTTGCGCTCCTCAAGGCCATCCCCCATGTCAAAGATTGGTGGGAGAATTTATGTGAGAAAAAGGAAATAGAGGGATCCACATTATTTTCAATTGCACCCACTTGGGGTTCCTTCAGGGATGCTATTAAGGAAAAATACTACCCTGTGGGAAGTTATGACGACTTGTATATAAGATGGACCACATAGAGGTACGAAAGAGACCAAACAGTGCCAGAGTTCACTAATGTATTCCATACATTGTGCACCAAGATGGGTATCAAATATTCTAAGAAACATCTGGTGCTCAAGTAATGAAACGCTATGCATAGATACATCCAAACATAAATGGATTTTTTGGACATCTCATCCTTGGGTGCGACCTATCGATATGTCGTCAAAATTGAGCAGAAGTTGAAACAAAATACATGGCAGTTTGGGTATGGGAACCTATCATAGTAGAAGTAGGGAAAGGGTAGCCCCAAACCATATAATAAAGGATAGATAAAATATGGGAAACCTTAAGACAACCAATCCAAGACATAATCAAAGAAGGACAATGTGAAGACGAAGAAAGATACTGGGAAGTGGTGCAACTTCCATAAGAGCCCCTGGCATAAAACTGTTGATTGTTGCTCGAAGAAGTCATTGGTGGTTGAGGTAAAATACTATGAATCAGATGCAGGTTCCAACTATGAGTCAAAACCATAAAAGGGGAGATGGATCATTGATGCGGAACCCAGTTCCACCGTTTCTACCACCAAGATCCATCCCGGTAAACCTAATGATCCATAGGAAGGAGATCGCCTCTTTGATTCACAGATGTTGGTAAAAGGCACTCTGATGCACTTCATCATTGATAGCAGTATCCATAATAACATCATCTTAGAAGATGTCATCAAGTGGCTATCCCTACTGACAATGTCCCACCCGCAACCCTACACCATCGGGTGGCTCCGTCAAGGAAGCGATCTTTGCGTCAACCAATAGTGTCACTTGTCATACGACATCAAGCCATTCAAAGATGAGGTATTGTGTGATGTTTCTCCCCTTGAAGTTTGTGATTTTATTTTGGGACAACCTTATTTATGGAAACATCATGTTGTGTATGAGTCTAGGCCTCGTAGTGTTATTAATACTTTGAAAAATAAATTGTACAGGATTCCCGAGGTAATCCCACCTAGTGCTATTTCCTTGATCTCTACCAAGAAATGAAGGAAGGTCATTTCTTAGATGGGGAAGTTTGTATTCTTCATGATTCACTCTTGGAGTGAGAGAAAGGCTGCAACCACATCCATGGAATCTGTGGCTAACCTCTCCATGCAACATAAGCAAGTGGATAAGGTCGTGGAAGAATACAAAGGCATATTCTCATCACCTACTGGGGTACCTCTGATTGTCAGGTCAAGCATCCCATTGATTTGACCCCCGACGCACCACTACTCAATGGGCTAGTATATCACCACTCTCTGCTAGAAAATGAGGAAATCAAGCGTCAAATCCAAGAAATTCTCCACAAGGGTCATATTCAACCCAACTCATCACCTCGTGGAAGTCCAATCGTGTTAGTGCATAAGAAAGACAAGACTTGGAGACTTTGCATTGATTACCGAGCCCTAAATAAAATCATAGTCAGTAACTGGTACTTGATTCCCTGAATCGATGATCTCCTTGATCAAATCAAGGGGGCCAAATACTTCAGTAAGATTGATATGAAGTCTGGATACCATCAAGTCCCAATAGAACAAACATATGTATGGAAAATTGCCTTCAAGTCAAAAGAAGGTCTTTTTGATTGGATGGTCATGCCCTTTGGTTTGAAAAATTCCCCAACAACTTTTATGAAGATGATGGATGATATCTTTCGGCCTTTCACTAATTGTTTTGTGGTGGTGTATCTAGATGACATCCTTGTCTACAACAAGACTTGGGAAGAAAACTTGCAACATATTCAATAGGTTCAACACACTCTAAGGTAGCACAAGCTATATGACAACTTGGAAAAATGCTCCTTCAGCATGGATCGGGTCCAATACCTAGGCTACATCGTTGATGTGCATGGTGTGCATGTTGATCCAACCAAGATCCAAGTCATTCATGACTAGCCATCCCCAACCATGCTCACTGAGCTTCTTAGGCCTTGCCAATTTCTATCAAAGATTTGTGTTGGGATTCTCCCATATTGCATGGGCCCTCATCCAAATAACCAGGGGTGGTGGTAAGGAAAATTTTGTGTGGGGCCTATCCCATTAGAAAGCGTTCAATGATTTGAAGAAATGCTTGTGCTCCACCCCAGTTCTTTCATTACCTGCCCTGCAACATCCCTTTGAGATCGAGATAAATGCTTTAGACTATGTTGTGGGTGCAGTCATCACTCAACATTATCACCTCGTGGCCTATCATGGCGAGACACTATCATATGTCATCCAAAAGTACCCTACTTATGACAAAGAAATGTACTCCATTGTGCAATCCTACCACAATGGAGGCAATGTTTTCTTGAGAAGGAGACAATCATACACACTGATCATACACAAGGAAAATTGAAGAATGATAGCCATCAGAAGTGGTCCACATATTTGCAGCAGTTGCACCTCAACATCAAGTATAAAACATGAAGTACCAACTAAGTCATTGATTGCCTCAGCCAACCTCCATTCATAGAACTCACTATAGTGCTCGATTCTTATGGCGATGAGACCTACGGATGGACCCACCTCTATGAAACAGATCTTAACTTCCCCAACACCTACCAGATGTTGATCACAAACACAATTGTCACTAATTTCCATATTCAGGATGGGTTATTGTGCCATTTGGGACATCCTTGCATTCCATCAAGTGAGTGAGTGAAGCTGATTTGGGAACCCCACTACAATCGGGTGGTAGGACACTTTAGCATGGAAAATACAATGGAAGTGTTGCAACGGAATTTCTATTGGTCGAAACTTCGAAAGAATGTCAGCAAGTATATCTGGTCCTGCATTTTTGCGTTATTGCCAAACTGGCCACTAAGAAACAAGGCATGTACACTCATTTTCCTACTCCTGACAGGCCTTGGGAATCTATCTCAATGGACTACATGTTGGGCCTTCCATCTACCAAGCGGGGAAATGACTTTGTTTTTTTGGTTGTTGATTGCTTTTCCAAGATGGAAATTCTGACCGTCTGCAAGAAGAGAATCACAATGGAGGCCACTGCCAAGCTCTTCTTTGAACGAGTGTGGGTACACTTTGGGATCCCACAAACCATTATCTCATATCGAGACATCAGTTTCTCATCACATTCTAGTTGAGACTCTAGTCACTGCTGGACACCAAGATCATCAAGTCCACTACCTTCCACCCCCAGATGGATGGCCAAACCGAGGCCGTCAACCGAATTATCGTGCAGATCCTGTACATGTACAATTCCAAGCACCCCCACACCTGGGGTGAGAGTCTTCCCTATGTTCAACAAAGCTACAAAAAATCCGTACATAGCTCAACTGACCACATCCCCTTCCAGGTGGGGTTGGGATTTCAACCATTGGGTCTCATGGATGTTGCACTACCCCTTGCAGCCACCTAGGTAGACTCGTCGCATGCTCCAATTGGATTTGACAAAGCCACTCAGTTCATTGAGTGTATCCAACACATCTGCTAACAGGTTCAGGATTTTTACAGAAGTCCAATGCCAAGTACAAGCAACGCCATGATCAACACTGGGTGCCACACTAGTTTTAGGTGGGAGACACAGTTTGGTTGCAACTGTAGAAATAACTCCATATAGGGCCTCATCAGAAGCTTCGTCCACTTTGTTATGGACCCTACACAAGCACCAAGGTTGTGGGTAACAATTCTTTTGAGATCAACCTTCCCCCCCTTCTTGGATTGCACCCAGTGTTCAATGTGGACCTCCTTCGTCCTTATTTTCCACCATTATTGGACACCTCAGAGATAACAAAACAATTGACACCAAAAAATCTCAACCCTGAATGCATGGGACAAGCATCCACTGATCAAATCATGGACACATAAGTCAAGGGAACTCACTAGTAGAGGATCCAACTTTATCGAGTTGTCAAAGCAGGGTAGCTCCTGCACCATGGCAAGTGGCTCACTCAGGGCCAAATTCAACATAAATTTCCTCATCTGATGGGGAAACTCAATGCAATGGAGACCATTGATTCCTAAGGGGGGAGGATTGATCCAGGAGGATCTCGGTGGCCACCCACCTTTTCCAACTGGCTCAAAACAAGTTTTTGGCAACTTACTATTTTTAGTAGTTTTCGAGTTCCTGAACTTCCAGGGCCATTTTGAGGGCTCAAACAACGATTTTTTGCGATCATGCACCTCTATGAAAGACAAAGTCTATGATTGACCCCCCTAAATGAATCTCCTCGTCAATACATTTCCAACGAGCTATTGTGCGCCCTAAACGAAGATCGTATGCAAAAGTTACAACCCCGGGAAGTTGATGTACTAACTTACCCCAAAGGGGCCCACATGAATTTTAACACTTCATATCCTAGGGTTAGGTTTTTGGATGGCTAGGGTTTTGGAATTCATGTTTATTGTAAAATTTCCTTTAGAGCCTCATTGTACTCATCTTCTTGTGAATGAGTGTAGCTGTCACATCTCATCTCAAAGATATGTTGCCACCATTCTAACAAGCTTGTTTTCAGTCTGCATTTTACATTTTTCAACATATTTCTTATTTAATATAAGTCAAGTTTTACTGTATCTATGTTATTTTTCACTGTTTGTCTGTGTTAATATTATAAATCTATGGTTTCATTTCGTTCCACTCATAAATCCGGATGAATCACGGTGCTAGATTTTTTGTTCTACTTGAGTGTCCCATACCACTCAAGAAGCCTAGTTGTTGCATGGCATCGACATGACCTTGCTAGTTGGACATGACCATTAATTTCTTGTATCACCTAGAATATTCCCAACTAACATATCCTCATCGAACCCAAGCCAGGCATGTTCAACCTTACAGAATGTCAGACTGCCCATTTCATTGTAGGTGATGCTACATCATATCCACCTAACCATAGGAAACCCATTATCACCTTCCCTAAGCCAATCATACTTGAACAATTGACTACCCAACATGAGACCATACTATCATCCATCTAAGTTGACGTGTGATAGTAAATGAAGATCATGTCCATCCTTCATAAGGCGTTCACCATCTTTGATGTACATATCAACATTGTTGTGTTTCCATAGATAACACACACACACAATCTATCACATTGCTAAGTATCACCTTCCTCCACTGAATCCCACTACGCAACACCTCGTTGGTTGTCCATCCTACTCAACAAGAAATCCTAGGTCCTCCTAGCCTACACGCTAGTACACCGTTTTAACTATCTCATGAATCACATTGAGTCGATCACCAAGGATACCAAAACATATGGAATCGATATGCAACTTTCCAAGTATGCCCAAAGAACCCTTTGTCATGTCATTGCCAATGGAACCTCATGTTGGGCCTTTACATGTGGTCTATTGATATGATTTGTTTGGAGGGTAATTTATGTTTTTGTTTGTGAATGATACACTATGATCAAATTTGAAGGGTTGATTCTAATTTCAATTTTAAAGGTATATATATTCATCCAACACTTTCATGATGAAAAGTTGCAAGAAACAATTGTACTTCAATGGACAAGAGTAAACTAAGTACACACTTCATTAAACAATATGTTAAACAAAATATTGTTCTTTCAATTTTTATAGACTTTAACTTCTAGGACAAGTTTGAATATGATTCTCTACATGTATTTGGAGGTGCACAATCCCCATTTCCCACCATTTAAAAGATAACATTTAACTCTTGAAATGCATACTAGTGGTTCGTACTAGGTGAAAACCTGTTGGGGTTGATTATGAGACCTCTTGTATGAAGCTCAAGCACTCAAGAACTCGAGTTAATCCACAAAGGTATTAGACTTAACAATAGTTGCATTGCAATGCAGAGGAATACATATCAAATGTTTTAGTTTGTCTAATAGTATGCCTCCAATTAATGCATATTTTTCACAAACACCATGGTCTACAAATTGCAAGTACACTTTCATCATTTGCTATGATCTAAAATGCTAGAGGAGTGTAGCACCTAGAGTTATTTAACCCTTGAATGCATACAACAAAAAAAATTCCCCATTGTTGTCAATGAGGGAAGACATTAATGAGATAGTAAACACTAGAGTATGTAATGAGGTTGGCAGGAGTATCATAAGCATGATTATAAGATTTGGGACATGCATTCTTACAGAGGAAAGAGAAATTAGTGGGTTTGAATGTCTAGTGATTTCCATAGTAGCTTGTGCAACAATATCGATATGTGATAAAGGAAAAACACACACTCTTACAAGCCATGACATAACCTTGTTCACTCTTCACATGAAAAGAATGCGATTAAATTATGTTCAAATCCTTGATGTAAGTTGTGTATGTGCATTTTTCTGAGCCTTTAGAAGAAGATATGGTGATGGTAATATTATATCCATCCATGAGGATAAGGGTGTATAAATCTTGGGCATTAAGGGTGAGATCAATGAGCATGGTGGGTGGCACACATTTGGGATTGTTATAGGAGAGTTGGCCTCTATAGTGACTTGTGGCCTAAAGGCCCCACTCTTAGTGATACCAAAATAAAAGAAACTATTTGTGTGGAGCAATTATTGAAAAGGTGCAACCATGGTGACCCCATATTTTACGCAACCACACTAAGGGGGCGACGATTGACAAGGACTTCCTATGCATTATACAAAATATGTCATTGGAAAGTAGCAACTTGTCGACACTTGATTGGATGGTCGAACAACATAATAATTGTAGTATAAATACCACTTTATCCTTCACAAACAACAATACAAAGTCACAAAACAACATGCAATTGCTAATTATCCTAGTACACCTAAAATATGTGAGCTGGAATGACAACAAAATACATATATTTTTCTTAGTAGAAATATAGAGGAAGTGAACGAAGGAAACACAATGGACAAGTTTGGCTTCATTTTGGTTGGATCTAATGAACATAAAGATGGGTAGATTGGGATTTTCCCTGGAGAATGATGGAGGGAAGAGGGTAATTTGTATCTATAACTATTTGGATTGATTGATTGTGGTGGAATTAAATTATTATGAGTATACACATTAACCAACAAACATATAAAGATAGATAGTACTACTAGGGTAGTTGTTGGGTTGACTCTTCAAGGTTTTTAGTCTCTAACCAATGAATGCCTCATGATAATGTGATATCTCCTTCCCATTGGTTGTCCTCTTGAAATTTTATAAAATTTGTTCCCTTGTAAATGATAAGTGAATTCAACTTATTTTTCACTAATGATTTTTGAATTGCACCTCTAGGACATGTTTGAACCTCTTGGAAGGGATAGGAAGGGTTCAATTTTGATAATTAGTACTACATATATAACAATTGTAATGATTTTCATTCCTAGGAAGGTCTCAAGATTAAGATCAAGGAGGCTACTTTGCAAAGGGATCTGGAGGTTGTTAGGTCTAATAAAATGCTATGGTTTTTCAATGAGCATGTCTCCCAGTTACTCTTGGGTGTTGGAATATAGGTTGTTGTCATTGATGTCAACCCTAGTCGTGGGTTTTGGATGCAAGATTGTTGAAGGTATTTGGACATGAAGGAAAATGCACATGCAGAATCAACACCCATGGATGGATAGTATACATCATGTTGTCTCTGGTGGTATGTGGCACGTCACGTGGATCCTCATGGTTGAGGAGAAATGAATTTTTGAAGATGAAAAAGTGAATTGAAGAAGGAAGTACATGTAGGCCCTGAAGATAATTAAAGAAAAGAATTACAAAATAAGAAAGTGTCAGGTCGGCCCTAATGTTAAAAGGAAGTGATATAAATGGTATAAATACATATCATTATATATTCATTTGAAACAAAAGTCAAATTTCAGAGGAAATCAGAAGTAAAGAAGGCCCGATTTCAAGGGAGGATGAAGTCTTTTGGTGATGTGTTCTAAGGGTTTTTGACCAGTCCTGAAGCTAGTCAATAAACAGGTGTTCCAGGTAAAACAATTTTAACTTCTTCATAGAGAATACAAATGAAGTGGGACTAATTGCATTGAAAAGAGTACGGCTTGTAGTTTCTTGTGTGTGAGTTTCAGAATCTGATGTTAAATATTGAGTGCGGGGCATTCTGTACAAGTTCGGTCTCCTGAATAAACCAGAATTGAACAAGGTCTACCATTCTCTCTATAAATTATTTTTGGGGAGGATTGAAGGAGTTAAAATTGGATAAGTTTCAGAGAATACATTGAGTAATATTATCTACAATATCAGAGTATTCCAAGAATTGAAGAATTGCATAAATTGAAGAAGTCTCAGGAAGCATTATTAGGTTCTATGTGATGGTTGGTTGATGGTGATGATTTAATGTAAAGTTTTATTATCTTTCATATATTGTTGGGTGGAAGGAAGGGGCAAGGATGGATAGTTCAAATATTTCTTGATATTGGAGGATTGTATCTTCCTCTTGGAGGTTTATCCCTCCCTTTACATTTGGAAGTTGTAGCTACCTTTGGAAGTCATTACTTCCCTTGAACAATAACTATTGATTATTTCTCATATATTGTGCATGGTGTATTGTGGTGTATTGGTGTAAGTCTTATACTATTATTCATTTCTCATTGGATATAATTGAATGGTTTAAGTATAAGTTGAAAAAGGTTTTAAATTTTACTTGATACTGATTCACCCCCCTCTCAGTATCAACAATTGGTATCAAAGAAGGTTACCTTTAGTACAATTTAACCACTGGAAGGAAGATCCTATGCAGAAATGGAAGACAACATTCCAAATGGGATTCCACCATTTGATGGAAGCAATTTTGAATACTGGAGTAATAGAATGGAAACTTACTTGAAAGCTCTTGGGGCAGATGTTTGGTTCTCAGTTTCTTCAAGATACAATGCTTTGAAGAAACCAACGACTGCAACTCAGAAAGAAGCAAAAAGGAACAACAAATTGACAATAGATACCATCCTGGATGGATTGAAATATTCAGTGAAATCCAAGGTGGGATCATGTGCATCAACAAAAGAGATTTGGGACAAACTACAAGACCTTTATGCAAGGGAAGAAGTATCAAAAGAAGAAGAAGTTGAATCAAATTACAACATCTCATATTTCAAAGAAGAAAATAGAGGTCAGTTCTTTTGCTTTAATTGTGAAGGAGTAGGACATGTTGAATTTGAATGTCCTCATCCAAGGATTGAAAGAGATGACCCTAAAGAAGAAAAGTCCAATGAAGAAGAAGAAAATCATGAAGCAGAAATGATTCAACAAGAAGATGAGAATCTTAAAAAATTGAAGCATGTTGAGATTGAAAATAACAAGCTCAAAGACACGCGTAGAAAACTAAGAAGTGAATTGGGTAGTTATGAAAAGGAAGTTGTAAGCTTGAAGAGACAATTAGAATACTTTGAGAAACTAAGAGAATAAACCATTTCCTTGAAAACTCTACTCAAAGAAGCAATAAGAATAGAAGAAGTAAAGAAGGTCCAAATGATGAAGAAAGAAGAAGATTGTGAGAAACTTGAACAAGAAGTTGTCTCATTGAGGAAGAGCTTAAGAAACTCTCAAGTGCCAAAAAAATTAACACATCTTGGATGCATGGGTGAAACTTCATACAAAGAAGATGCAAATACCAACAAGAAGGTTGAAGAAAGAGCTGCACAGACAGTTGATGAGAAGTGGACCAGGATACCAGAAAGAAGGAATGATTACAAAAGAGATGAATATCCAAGAAGACCTCCTACCTTCAGGAATCAAAGAAGCTTCAATCAGTATGAAGGAAACTACAGAAGAGTAGATCATGAACCCAGATGGACTACATCACAAAGAAGGCCACTTACTCCAAGGTATCAAAATTTCTTTCTTGGTCATTGTTATACATGCAAAAATTTTGGACATAAGGCAATTAATTGCAGAATCAATGAAAGGAACAAATATGCAAGAAACATGAATGGTGTAAATAGAAGATATGGAAATAATCGTGGATTTGTCAACATAAGTTATAATTCATTTTCCCCATTGATGGACAAAAATATTGTATGCTACAAATGTAATTATCTTGGTCACAAAGCACGAGATTGTAGATATATGAATGAAGATGTCCTTATGCCAACTATAGTATGGAGAAGGAAAGATATTCCAAATAATGAAGATTGTTGAATAGCATTAACCGTTGAAGAATGTAAAGAAGAAGATGAATGGAACATAGACAATGGATGTTCTTCACACATGATCGGGGATCAAGACAAATTCACCAGCTTGAAGAGAAAGGGTGGCAATGTTGCATTTGGAGATGACTCATCTGCCAAAATACTTGGAGAAGGTGTAGTAAAGCTTGGAAGAAAAAATGTAAAAACAAAGAATGTCCTATTGGTTGAAGACTTGAAGCATAATCTACTTAGTGTTGGTAAAATGTGTGATCAAGGATACACTCTTACGTTTGACTCCTGAAAATGTAAAATCAGAGAAAATAACTCAGGAATATTGGTTGCAACTGCAACAAGAAGACCAAACAACATATACATCCTAGACATTAATTTGTCTAACATGCTTCTACATAGAAAATAAATTTCATCACTACACTATAAAAGTCCAAAGTTAGCTCAATCACTCTTGGCAATGATCATGTACATGAACACCGATGATCATCGATCATGCTAACCATGGAAACACTGAGAAATCACTAGGAACGAGAACCCTACTGTCACCAAGGAGACACCAAGCATGATTTGGGAACTTCCTATTTCCATAAATCACAACTCTAGTCATTGAAAAGCTTTAATAAAGAAAATTAATCTATGAATTATAAATTACATTACAATAAACTAAAAGATGTAAAGGAAATCAAGCTATGAAAGTGAATGAACATCCACAAAAAAAGAAATGAGAGAATCAAATTTCTCAATGCCTTGTTCTTATGGAGTGAGCTCTGCCTCTATGAACATGGAAACAAACTTAATCTACAATGCCATAAACTAGCTAAACATCAACATATGAATGAACAAACAAAAATTTAAGTTGGAAATCAGATCTCAAGCTTGTATTTTTATTCCATCAAGAAATTGGACATTTCTCTAAGAGTCCTCTCCCTTGGAATGAAGATGTTACTCTATTTTATACATAAAATTGCTTGAAACTGAAAACCCACTTGAGGATAAGAGATTCCCAAGTGATTACAACAATTTTCTAAATTTACAACTCTTAATTAGATTGCTCCAAGATTCTAGCTAACCCCATCAAATTTAGAATACCATAGGCTGTCAAATTCGTGATTGGTTGTGAGGGTTACAACAACTTTCCCAAAATACATCCAAGAGCCATGAATATGTCAAAATTTGTTTTCCTCTTGAGCTATAGTTATCAAAATAGATTTGAATCCCACAAATATAGGGAAACGTGTTTGCAGACCTGGATATCTAGAAATCCTCCCTCTAGCATTTAAAACAATATATCTCATCTTCTATGAACGCCCCCAAATAAATATAACACCAAATTCATGGCTCCTCCATTGATTCTTTGACTAAAATCTTAGATATCTTCTAATTGTTGTTGACTTGATTATTGAGTGTTCAACTTCGTGGCATTTTTATTAATAAATTCCCACATAGAATTATCTCCCACAAATTCCTCCAATATTCTAGTGTTGGTTCCATGAAAGTGATGTGTTGTCCCATAATAATAATCATTTTCTATAGCTTTGGAAATGAACCACTGTCTTGTATCTATGTGCTAGCTCCACCAAATATTCATAAAATGCACTTAGGGTTCCAACCATTGACCCTAATTGAAGAATCCTTTCCCATTGCATTTGTTAGTCCTTGAGATTTTCCTGGTTGTTAGTGGAACGATTCCAAGTATCCTTGGAGCTAAAACTCGAATAGGGTTTTTAAGCTACCTTGATAAATCAAGGGCATTAAGCATAATCATTAATTATTCACAACTCATATACATTCCAGACATGACAATTAGGTAAACAATCAACAAATATGGGAAATTTCTCTTCCGTGTATTAGAATTACTAGGGTAAAAAGGATGAGTGACTATGTGAAAGGGATGTATGCATGTAAGGTATCCAATACATATAAATATTGCAAGGATTTCTATAAATAAAACATGCTGAGCATTAAAGAATTCAACAATATTAACAATGATGCATTTTGAGTTTAATTAAATTAGTGCTTCATACAACTTATTGTTTGATACATTCGCATACCAGAGACTTTGCATACACATAAATATTTCAAACAAGAAAGGAAAAATATTGGTCATAAATTGAAATCAACCTTATTCACATATGAACCAAAACACATTTACAACATATCTGGAGTCAAAATTTTGTTGAGATCCTTTTATTGATGTATTTCAGAGCACATTACATAAATGGAAGAGATGGTGCCAAGGAAGAAATTAAAATGGAGAAGAAGAAAGGTGGAATTTACAGACTAATACTACAAAAAATCATTGAATCCCTATGATCTTGGTGTCTTCCTTCTCATAATCTATCTTTCTGTTGGCAGTTGGATTGATCTATGAACTTTGAGATTCAGATACTCTTCCTCTCTTTGTTTATTGATTAAAATGACATAATTCACCTCAGGGATTATTTATATCTCTTCTTCTCGAAAAACCCACTTCTTGCTTCTTGAATCTGCTTTTTGATTCTTGAATAGTTTTTATTTATAAAAACAAAATTTCCCCTTTTTACATTTGCAAAAATTATTTCCAACAAAATCAATTAAGGAGGTGATGCACACGAAAATATGGGTGACGTTACTGATGATGTCAACAAAGTACAAATACCATGTGGCAGCCAGGTGTTGGTCTAGGTGGATTCCCATATGGCACCTCTAAGAGTGCAAGGCAACATCTGGTTGGGTCATGTGTCTCTTGGTCAACATGATTCATCACTGAGTGCATGCATGGAAAATAATGACTTTGCACATGTGTTAATTTAGTGTTCATCCACATAGGATCTCAAGTGTCAGTGAAGATGTTCTGGTGGAAGTCTCGTCATCCTCCTTTTCCTCCCTGCCATCATCCATCTAAGCCTAGGGTTGATATGTGGGAATATGGTTTCTAGGATACCATTGGTGGTATCACATACTCGGGCTAGTGGTTTCCCTAAGGCCTAGAGTGATGCGAAATCAATATGATGTGTCCATGTATCAAGGCTAAAAACCACCATCGCATTGTCAAGTTTCGTTAAAGAATGGACACATTCACTATGCGATATGCAATGTGAATCGTAGATCTTGGGAGTGGGTACACACCTCTTTCCTAACCATTGATCGTGTATCGAATGGTTCTGTGTGATGAAATGTAGGTTTTATCCCATGGTTGTAGCACTTGGTCACTGGTATAGCCCCTCTACTGACACACACATTCCATTGTATGCAGTTTAAGCCCCTTTCGGCTCACGGTAAGCACATTTTCCTTTATTTTAGATCCTTTACCTGCATATGCCCCGTTTCTTTGAAATTTATCACTGCCAGAGTAATTTTTTCTTTCCCAAGAGGTCTAATGTAGTCCCCATTACTCAATGAAAACACATATCAGGGCTGTAACTGTCCAAAATCACTTAGTTCCATTAAAATTTTTGACATTGAACTAACAACATCTACATATGAAGAATCCTCCCAAGATCAAACTAAGGTTGATAGAGCAAAAACATTTATTGAATATATCCAACACATCCAACAACAAGCTCATGATATATTGTAGAAATCCAATTCCAAATACAATCATCACCATAATCAACATCAAGTTCAACACAAATTTTAGGTGGGAGATAAGGTACGGTTGTAGTTGTAAAAAAAACACCTCACAAGACCCCATCAAAATATCTTCCCACTTTGATATGGGCCTTATACCATCACTAAGGCTATGGGTGAGAATGATTTTGAATCAAGTACTTTTCCTTTCCTTGGCCATCACCTTTTATCTAATATGGAGTTGCTTTGACCAAGTTTTACACCTCTCATGGACACCTCGAAGGTGGTTGAGCCCTTGGACCCTACATAACTTAATTATGGTCCCCTATATAACTTAATTATGATTATATTGAGTAGAATATATTTGACTGAATCATGGACACTAAGATGAAGGGAACCTGTCAATAGAACATCCAACTCTATTGGGTCCTCAAAGAAGGGAAGCCCCTTTACTAAGGCAAGTGGCTCACTAGGAGTTAGATTTAGAAGAAGTTTCCTCATTTGATGAAGGAAATTAATGCAATGGGTACCACTACTTCCTGAGGGGGGATGAATAATATAGATGGATATTGGTGGCCACCCACTTGTTCAATTGATTTTGGATGGTTTTGCATCTTGGCAGTTCTATTGCATTTTTTCAGATCCTAAACTTTTAGTGTGTTTTTCAAGCATTTCCCTTGCATTTTTTATAGTTGACATAGTCCACATACTCTTTGATTGCATGGCCTACTAAACAAATAGAGAATGGATCAATATTTGTAATGGTCCATGAATTACGGTCTCAATGGACATTAATCATCATCATCATCATTATAATTTAATTTAAAAGATTAGAGTAATATGTTTTTTTTAACAATTGTTGGAAAATATTTGTATTAATAAAAAAATTGCAGCCTAGGAATGCAAAGAGATGTTACAAAAAGGAAATACACGATGTAATTATTGTTCACAAAATTTCTATATTGTTCTGTAATCTTAATTATAACCAAAACAAGATTTCTATGAATGCAATGTACCCAATTTATTCTACATAACCATACCAGAATCCTTGTTGGGGATTTCAAAGAGGATGTAATTTATTTGGTCTATGCGCATATATACTAATTTATTCTTCATCCTTTGATCCCTTTTGATCCTTTGGAAGTGGAACATGGAGATTTTGAGCCACTTCAAAATTTGATGGTGAAACCACCAACTACAGACACCGTGAATCTTCGATCGAAATAAGAATCTTGTTGCCAAGAGAGACTGATTGTTGACGGATTCGTCCTTCAGTGGAATTGATGTGACTTAAGGAATTTGTGGCTCAAATTAAGAGTTGGATAGATATAGTCTCCCCCCTCGCCTTTTTCCACGACCATATTGGCTCTTTTGTCAGCTTCAGTATTCAACTCACTAAGCATATGAAGCCAATCACGTTTTGTAACTTTCTTATAGAAAAACCTTTCCTGTTTCAATATTTTTACTAATTGGAAATCTGAAGAAAGGCACCCCCCTCATATATTGAATGATTATATGAGATTCACCTCTGATTTTCAATTCTTTGATCTAAAGTGCGATGGTTAGTTTAAGTCCTATTAATAATTCGTAGGATTTTGCTTGATTATTGATCATTATTCCTAGATTCCATTCATATAATTATGCTAGATCCTCCTAGGATCATAATTAACCCCACCAACACCTACCTCCTTATAAAATATTAATATAATATGTTATTTCTTATGTTATTGAGCATTTTACTAGTTTCATACAAACAAATATTTAGTTCAAACTTATGTTTAAAAGTTTACTAAATATATGAAAAAAAAACATCTTTATATTTCCATGCAATGTTTTCCTTTAAAAAAAAAATACACATTCCATTAACAATATACTAATTTTTTTTTAAACCTTATGAAGAGATCCACCTTTCACCTTAGTTCTTAGTTTATGGGAGTATAAAAATAACATTTAAGCTTTTTATTTTGTCAACCTATATTGATTCGTAATTGTTCAAATAACAATATAATCGATAAAGGGGAGAGTTTAAACATCATGTAAATATCGGTCCAATGCCTTAGTTTTATGGTTGTCAAAATATAATTTCAAGTTTTTTTATATATTAATTTAATATTGTTTAATATTTTTTTGGAATTATTTTAAGTTTTTTAATATATGAATTTAATATTGTTTAATAATTATTATAGAGTGTTTTTTGTTTTAATATATCAATTTAATATTATTTAATAATTGTTATAGAGTTACTAATAATAATAATCTATTTTTAAAGTCACAATTAAGTCAGATATTAATGAGATTTTCTTGTTTGAAGTCTTTAATTTTCAAGGAAGAAACACATGTTTTTAACCATTAGGTTCACTATGTATGTGAGAGATGTTTAATGTTTTAAAATTGTTTTTTTCATAAAAAAAATTAATATATATCTAACAAAATGAATTTGTTTAATAAAATATTAATGATTTATTTTATCTTTTTAATATGTAATTTTTTTTTTTTTGTTAAAATAAAATATTGTCCCTCAGATTTACAATTTGAGTGGGCCTAATGGTTAAGAACATGTGTTTCCTTCTTAGAGGTTAAAAGGAGTAGGATATGTACACCTACATAAACTTGAGCCTAACCTTAAAATTAAATTATTATTATTATTATCATTTTGATTTACAATTATTGTATGATTAAGTATTACTTTGATTTACAATTATTGAATCATTAAATATCATTTTGATTTACAATTATTGCATTATTATAAAGTAAATTACTTTGTTTTACAATTACTAGTTAACCATAGCATATGACTATGGTTAACTTTATTTGACTTCCCTAAACATAGGTGAATATGTTGAGTTTACTTGAATTTGATATAATATGATTAACTAGGGGATCACTATGGTAGGTCATGGTTCAATGTGATTCACTATTATTCATTTGAATGACTATGGTTGAATTAAATGTTTAATTGTAATTTAATTTTGTTATTTCAATTGACTGTCGTTTAGTTAACCATAAAAAAGAGCTTATTATGGTTTATCTAAATCATAAAGAGCTCTTTCATGTAGTTAATTTCCTCATGAAACAAGCATTGTCACAACTCACCATTGATCATCTATCATAATGTGATTATCAATCATCTCGACGGCCGTAGATTTTTGGTTCACACGACTGAAGGAAGGATATATTGTTGAGTTTGCCATTGATTATAGCAACTCTTTCAGCTGCACTGAACGAAAATTCACCGAAGGGCCGARAGGGAGATATCTATTGCTGATTCTGTTGTGGGTGAAGATGCTTCTCTGTGAGAAAGGGTTGATGATCTTGCAGAGAGACGCTATGGCAGCGTAAACCCCTTGCGCATGGGGGAAGGGTTGGAAAAGGGGGAGTTCATGAAGCTGTGAGGAAAAACAATGGACACAGGGGAGCAGAAGCAAGATAGAGCTGAAAGATATGCCAGAAGAGTCAAGAAGAGAGAGGAAAGAAGGGGGATTAAAGAAACGAGTTGGCGCTGGAATAAAGAGTATTATAAAAAAGATTAAAAAAAAAAAAATGAAAACCGTAAAACCCTTTAAAAGATTATTACACCATATAAACTATGTTTATTAATCAAATGTTTTGAAATTTAAGAAACAATAAAATACAATTTAAGATTAAAAAATATAATTTTAATTTATATTTAATAATTATATATAAATATTTTATTGCACTAACAATTTATATGAATATTATTTTTTTAATGATTGGGCTCTTGAATGCTCAACATTTAATGGAAGGTTGAATAAAATATCATCAGCTCTGCAATTTTAGGGTTTCTTCATGTTCCCGACTCCCGCCTACACAGACCTTCTTTGACTTCCTAGGAACGCGTTGACTGTCTCAGCCCTGCAACATTGATCGACTCAGAATAATGGGCACAAACGAGGGGCGAATGCCCCCTCCTACCGAAACATCCCCGCCAACGATCCGAAGAACTCGCGAGCGTGCCGACCTTCCTTTGAGCCGCCATTTCACTTACGAGATCAATATATGCAGGAAGAGATGGATATAAGCAAGGAATCGAACACAGATGTTGAGTCCTTGCATCCAAAAGAAGCTTGAGCCTGTATACCCGACAAATGTATCCCCCAAGCCCTAGTTGCGCCCAGGTATGTCATCAAAACCACCAGGATAGGGGAGCATACGCAGTTCATGCGAGACCATGACCTCATAGGAAAATTTCTAGGTCTCTGGCCCTCAGAAAAGGACCTAGCTCATTGGATAAAGGCATGGTGGAACCCCAAGGGAGACCATGAGATTCAGTTGAGCTCCAAAGGCTTCTTTACAATAATATTCTACAACCTGGAGGACGAGGACATGATCCTTGAAGGGGGACCATACTTCTACAACTTGGTGGGCCTCTACCTATGTTTCTGGACAGACTGATTCTGCCCAGAAAAGGAAAACTTCGCATATGCACCAGTATGGATTCGCCTCTACTCCCTGCCCCAAGAGTTCTGGTTAGAGGAAATTTTACTGGACATAGGCAATACCCTAGGTAAGTATGTCAAATATTTCGAAGCTACTAAGCAAAGAAAATACACCTCTTATACTAGGATATGTGTCTACATGAACATCTCCAAAGCTTTGCCAGGCACAGTTACTTTAGAATACCAAGATGAGGAATGGGCCCAAACCATAGACTATGAAAACATCCCTTTCAGATGTCAAAAATGCCATGAACATGGACAAATTTTCAGACATTTCCCTCTCAATGCCCCCCCCAAGAAGGAAGTTGAAGAGAAACCAAAGGAAGGATTTACTCAGGTTCAAAACCGAAGAAAAAAAGAACAGAAGAAGCCCACAACCAACAACGGAAGAAAGAACCCAAATAATAACTCATTTGAAGCCCTTAACCACCTCCCAGAGGTAGAAGAGGTGGAAAACCCCCACAAGACCGCAGGAAAAGAACCCAGCAAGCATAGGGAAGACCAGCTAGCATAAGAACATCAAACCCCAACAAACCAAGAAAATCCACAAACTCACCCAACGTCAGGGAAAGAATCATAAAGAGAGGAAGACACAGCCATGGAAATGGATGAGCAGGACCTAGCAGAAATCGACCTAGACGGGTTAGAGGAAGCACTCAACAAGAAGGATCTCCAAACCTTACTAGAGGACCAACTCAAGAAGGTTCACAAATTATTTATGGACTCATCAACAGGGGATACATCTAGGCTGGGGATCAACACAAACCCAAACCAAGATCCAAGAAAACAACCAAAAGACAACAAACGAAGGGGTCGAAAACCATCTCATCATCTAATAAAGGAGGCGAGAAATTACATGATCAACTCGGGACAGATCCAAAGGCTCTCGGAGAGCTCCTTTTCCTACCCACCAAATTGTTAACTATGAGGATCCTCACCTTGAATATCAGAGGCCTAAATGGAAGATCCAAACAAAGGATTCTTCGAAACTGCATCAAAATAGAAGACCCTGACATATTCCTGATACAAAAGGAAAAATGTGCAGGGAAAACTGCAGAAGTTATCATCAAAAGTTGTTGGAGCAACTGCGAATCCTATCAAACGGACTCCAAAGGGGATTCAGGAGGCCTGGCCATCCTATGGAATCCTTCTACAGTCATCCTTGATCAAGGCCTCTCCACCCCATGCACCATCACAACGCACTATAGAGCCATTGGTTCAGACAAGGAGGGAATGATACCAAATTCGTATGGACCGCAGAACAGCTAAGACAAAGACCTCTTTCTTCAGAGCCTAGCTTACCTAGGTTCTTTAGCAGAAGGAAATCTATGGATAATAGGGGGTGACTTCAACATGATTCTCACGTTGGAGGAGAAACAAGGGGGGAAAAAGCGCCTGGAGCAGGACAACGCAAAATTCCAGGAACTCATAGAAAACCTTAGATTGGTAGATATTGAGAATGGTAATGACACCTACACCTGGACCAATAAAAGATCAGGTCACCAACAAATAGCATGCAGGCTTGATCGCTTCCTCATCTTGGAAACTCTCCTTCTGGAAGGCCCCATAGTAGAGTCCAACATCCTTTCAAAGGCAGGCTCGGACCACTGGCTAATTCAGCTCTGGGTTGACACTATTGCTACCTCGAAGCTTAAACCCTTCAGATTTGAGAAAATTTGTCTCTCCCATCTAGATTTCCAGGAGCTAGCTCGTCACTGGTGGAGCACTGCGGAAAATCTGAAAGGCACAAAAATGTATTTTTTCCAACAAAAAATCAAATATTTCAAACAATATGTACGCAAATGGAACAAAGAGGTCTTTGGGAACATTTTCCAAGAAAGGAAAATGCTGGAACAAAAACTAGAGAACCTTCAGCGACAAATCATTTAGGCAGGATATACAATCACTCAACAACAAGAGGAGAATGAACTCAAAAGGAAACTAGAAGAAAGACACAAGTAGGAAGAGATCCTGTGGAGATAGAAATCTCGGGTTCAATGGCTCAATGAGGGAGAGAAAAACATCAAATTTTTACACCGTTCCATGATCCACAGATGCCTCATCAACCGTATCACAAAGATGGATGACTCACAAGGAAACACCCTGTTAACTCATCAGGAAATAACGTATTAGCTGATAGATTTCTACAAGGATCTCCTCTCAGAACCCAATGTGGATCGCACCTCAGCAATAGAGCAGGTGACCCAAAATATCCCAACTATAATCACCCAAGAATAGAATGAGGCTCTCATGACACCGATAATGCAAGATGAAGTGGATCAGGCCATTCAGGAGCTACCCACAGGCAAAGCTCCAGGTCCAGATGGTTTCACAACAGACTTCTTCCACTCCTATTGGCCTATGCTAAGGGAGGAAGTGTGGCAGCTGGTGGAGGAATCTCGTAGCTCAGGCAAAGTTCTTCCAGCACTAAATGCCACTTTCCTCACTCTAATTCCCAAAGAAGAAAGGGTCACAAATCCGAAGAACTTCAAACCCATAACTCTTTGCAACGTAATCTACAAAATCATCTCCAAGGTCATAGCTCTGAGACTAAAACCAATTCTCCCCTTTATCATCTCCAAGAAGCAAACAGGATATGTCGAAGGAAGGAAAATCATGGATAGTGTCATTCTTTTCCACGAAATCATTCACTCACTCAAGAGCACCCACACTCTAAGTATGATTCTAAAACTTGACCTTTCAAAAGCTTTTGACAAATTAAGCTGGCAATACATGAAAGCTCTCCTATCGGCTTTTGGTTTCAACAAGGATTGGATCTCCTGGATAATAAACCTCATTTCCTCAACCTTTTTCTCTATCCTCATCAATGGTGTCCCCTCCCAACCCTTCTCCCCCTCAAGAGGAATAAGGCAAGGCGACCCTCTCTCCCCTTTCCTTTTTGACATAATGGCTGAAGGTCTAGGTTTCTATATCAAGGTTTCAATTCAAAATGGATCCCTCCATGACCTCCCTCTTCATGGATTACAACCTATAGCCTCCCACAGCCAATTCGTCGATGACACACTGCTAATGAACACCCCCACTGTGCAAGAAGCAATCAAAATAAGTTCCATCCTCTCAGACTTCAGCGAAGCCTTCGGCACCACCTTCAATCTAGCCAAATCGCGACTCTTCTTTTTTAATACTCCGGTAGCAATCCAACAACACCTTTCTCAACTTTTGAATAACCCTATTTGCATTATGCCCTCTCGCTACCTAGGACTCCCTCTCTCTGACTCGGCAGCCAAAAACATATCCTGGGACTCCCTCCTACTCTCCATCGCCAACCGTCTCAACAAATGGACCTTTCGCTCCCTCAACCTTCCAGCCAGATTGGTTCTCTTAAAGTCAATCCTCCAAGCCATCCCAAATTACCTCTTCTTAGCCCTAGCTGCCCTCCAATATGTCATAAATAAAATAATAAATCTGCAAATAAAATTTCTATGGCATGGCCACAACTTGAACAAAAAATGGGCCCTTTTCAGCTGAGACAAGGTTTGCAAGCCCAAATCCTCAGGTGGTCTAGGCCTTCCGGACCCTGGAAAATTAAACAACACCATGGGAGCAAGAATTTGGTGGAGATGGCTCAAAACACCAGCAGAGATCTGGGAAAAACTCTGGAAATGAAAATACGCCCCAAACAGGCATCAAAATCAACTCATAAGAATGTAGGGGAAAATCCAAGGCTCCAACATCTGGAATGCGGTCTGGAAAAACCGACCACTCATACAGGAGCATGCCTTCTAGGAAATCCGCAATGGCCATAATGCCCTATTCTGGACGAATTCATGGCAGCAAATGCCACCCCTACAACTGGACAAAAATCTACAATCCTATGAAAATCACATTCAAGATATGGCTACTCTCAAAGTGGCAGATTTGTGGATAGAAACCCCCAGCAACTCTCCCTGGCGAAGCTGGAAATCTACTCATCGGGAACTCCAAGTGGCAATGGATTGTGAACTGCAACACTGGAAACAAGCTACAACCCAAAGACAAATCCAAAAAAGCACAGACCAAGACATTCTCAGATGGGGATACACACCTCAAGGAAGCTTCACTCTCAAGGAGTGATACACTCTTCAGAACAAATTCCACAATCTTCAGAAAGATAACATCTGGACAACAATATGGAAATCAAAAATCTGGCTCAAAATCTCTACTTTCCTCTGGCTTCTACTTCAGAACAAGATCTTAACCTGGGACAATCTTCAAAAACTAGGTTTCATCGGCCCCTTGATCTGCCAACTCTTCCACCTCCAGGCAGAAACCATGGAGCACCTCTTAAATAACTGTCCACTCAGTCAGAACATCTGGAACCAAGCCACTCAGTTCTTTAGAAAAACCAGACGAGTTAAAAACAACATAATAAGCACCATTAGGGACCTGGGCTCTGGTCCCTTCAAAAGCCCTATCATGAATAGAACCTTGCAACTCTTACCAGGATTCACAGTTTGACAACTATGGAAAGAGAGAAACAAAAGAATCTTTCACTCCCAGCCTTCTCCTCCCACCCTTCTCTGGAACACAATCCTCTTGCATCCCCAGGAAACTCTTTAGCATCATTCATGGACCAAAGACGACTTCCCAATTGACCCAAGTGAGCTCTTTCTCCTCAACTCCCGAGGCTTCCACAAGGTCAACTTTGATGGCGCATCAAAAGGCAATCCAAGACACTCGGGCTATGGTGCGGTCATAAGAAACAACATCAGCCAAATTCAAAGCCTCATCGCCGAAAATCTCGAATGCGATACCAACAATTCAGTGGAGCTTTGGGGTCTTATCAAAGGAGTGCAATTAGCACTAGATCAAAACCTTACCTGCCTGATCATTGAAGGAGACTCCAAAATCATAATAGACTTGGCAACAAAAATCCCAAATGGCCGAGATCCAGGGAAAATCACACCCAGTTGGCGCCTCCTTAGTCCTCTTTATAGCTTCCAGGCTCTTTCTAGACCCTCTCTAACACTAACTCCACACATCCGACGAAGTGCAAACAAAGTTGCAGACAAATTGACCAACACAAGGGTTGATTCTATGTAGCAGATCATTCTCCATGATTCTAGGCAGTCCCAAAGCTCTCCCCTTTGGCTCCAATGTGAGGAGCTTGCTTAGATGAATGGCCCTAATCCGGATAGGGTTCCACCTTCATCAAATTAGCTTCTCCTCAAAGCTAGAAATGATCAGAAGCTCAGAAGCGAACGCAAAAGAGCACAAGTTGGCAGTTGATTCAGGAACCACGACAATCGGGAGTCAGGAGCACGGAGGCTGCTGCTTCCCAAATTCACGAAGTCGCGACAAGCGTGAGAGGATCTGGACCGTTGAGGCTCGAGGTGATCTGGACCGTATTTCTAGTCCCATTGATCTGATGCGAGAAAATCTCAGGCACTCGGGTTTCAGGAGTTTGGAGTATGGAGGGGGTTGTCTGCCCAAGTCACGAAATCGCGAGATGCAAGGGAGGATCTGGACCGTCGGTGCTAAAGGAGCTCACAACCGTCGATCTGGTCCCATAGATCTTATGCGAGCATATATCGAGAAATCAGATTTCAGAAGTTTGGAGCATAGAGAGGGATGTATGCTCAAGTCATGAAATCGTGACATGCGAGAGCGGATCTGGATCGTCGGTGCTAAAGGAAATCCCAACCATCGATCCAGTCCCATATATCTGATGCGAACATATATCGGGAAATCGGGTTTCGTGAGTTTGAAGCACATAGGGGGCTGTCTGCCCAAGTCATGAAATCGTGATAAGCGAGAGGTGATATGGGCCGTCGGTGCTAGAGGAGATCTCAATCGTCGATCTAATCCCATTGATCTGACGCGAGAAAATTTCGGGAACTCGGGTTTTGGGAGTTCGAAGCATGAAGGGAGCTACACCCCCAAATCACGAAGTCGCGAAACTCGAAAGCGGATCTGAATCGTTTGTGCTAGAGGAGATCTGAACCGTCGATCTGGTCCCTTGGATCGGACGC
>ML799790.1:0-10572 GCA_009831015.1 Picea engelmannii
AAAAAAATTGAACACCCCTTTTTTTTAAATAAATTGCATCACATTTGTCAAGGAGTGATGAAATAAGCTCATCAAATATATGTATGGAATGGTATAACAAATAAATAGGATGACCACTTTTTTTATTTGAAACCACAGACCTGTGAACGCAACAACTAGGAACCGTTTACTAAGAAGAAATATTCCAAGCTCATGTTGTATCAACAAAATACATGCCTTCCAATCACATCGGCCTTCAAGTACTTTTTTAAAATGAGATCCTCTTCAATTTTTATTTTTTTTAAACACTATAGGGGGTCCCACTTATTAGTTTATTAGTTTATTTAGTAACATATATATATATTAGAAAAATATTTGTGCCTTGCAATTCTTTGTAGGATAGTGACTTCATGACGATTTTAAGAGTCAACAATGGTGACTCCACAGGGAAGGAAATATAGTATTGGCTTAAACTCAACTTCTACTTTCGCAGATCAAGAAAAAAATTTGTTATGCACTCAAAAACTTTCTTTTGCTCTCGTATGCTCTTTCAAAATAGGGATGGTGAAAGGTAGAAAAGGAAAAGATGAGAGAGGGGATAGATTCAACACTCAATGTTTAAGAAAATTGGTCATAAAGTCAACAATGATAGTTTTAAGAGTCAACAATGGTGACTCCATAGGGAAGGCAATATAGTATTGGCTTAAACTCAGCTTCGGGTTTCGCAGATCAAGAAAAATTTTTGTTATGCACTCAAAAAATTTATTTTTCTCTGGTATGCTCTTTCAAAATAGGGATGGTGGAAGGTAGAAAAGGAAAATATGAGAGAGAGGATAGCTTCAGAACTCAATTTTTAAGAAAATTGGTCATAGAGTCAACAATGATGATTTTAAGAGTAAACAATGGTGACTCCACAGGGAAGGAAATATAGTATTGGCTTAAACTTAGCTTCTAGTTTCACAGATCAAGAAAATTGTATGTTATGTACTAAAAAAATTTCTTTTTCTCTGGTTTGCTCTTTCAAAATAGGGATGACGAAAGGTAGAAAATGAAATGGTGAGAGAGGGGATAGCTTCAGCACTCAATGTTTAAGCAAAGTGTTCATAGAGGTAGCACGATAGAAGGTTGTGGACCACACGTGATTGTCTTTCTTTCTATTTCAACTACTTATCAGTACTCGAGCATACTTTTGCAAGCAAGGAAAAATTGTGGTTGTACAGACTTATCTAAATCAGTTTGAAATAAAGTCCACAAAATTGAGAATCAAGCAAAAAAGACATAAAATTGTAGTGAAATGAAAAAAATAAAGTTGCAATCAAAACTCAAGAAAAATTGAAATTAAATAAACATAAATGATGAAATAAAGTGCAGAAACAAAGAAACTATACAACCTAAACTGATATTTACATGAAACATTAATTCAGAAAATGAAATTTCTAGCTAGGATCAACATAACGTTTCAAATGGGAGCCATTATTCGTAAAAGAGAATAATCTCTCTTCAAAATCCTTTAACATGTAAGTATTATTTCTGACTATTATAGAGATTTTGTAAGGACCTAGTGAGGGTTTCTAGAATTTGGAGTGTTTTCCTTTACCATCATGTGCGGAGTCCCAAAGCAAGAATTTTCCATTTACTTTAAACTTGGAATATTTAGCATGCTTATCAAAGTATGTCCTAACTTTCTGCTTCCTTTTTTAAGATTTTTCAATGCATGATTCCTTGGTTCTTCTAAGGCTAGCAGAGAATTCATCCTCTGGGAAACATCTATAGAATTCAATTCTTCAGCCTGCATAGCTAAATGGGGAGATGAGAGTTCAAGTTCAACAGGAATAACAACTTCTTGGCCATATAAAAGTTGAAAAGGAGTGTGACTAGTGCTAATTTTGGTGGTTATGCAATCATCCCATAATGCATATATGAGGAGGGTATTCCATTGGCGGGGCTTATCGTCAATAATCATTTTCATAATTCTGATCAGGTTCTTGTTAGTGGACTCATCTTTCCCATTACCTTGAGGGTAATAGGTGGATGAGGTAAAGTTCTTGACCCTGAATGTTTTCAGAAAATGAGTAAACTTTGCTTAAATAAATGGTGATCCATTTTTCAAAATTATTTTGAGTGGAAGAGCAAAGCGAGAAAAGATATTAGATTCTAAGAAGTTAATAACCAATTCATTCTATGCATTATTAAGAGGGACGACTTCAATCCACTTGGTAAAGTAGTCAATTGTTGTCAATATAAATATATGCCCTACAAAATATGGGGGTTTAATAGGGCCGATAAAGTCCAATCCCCATTTAGAAAATGGGAAGTCCGATAAAATTAGTTGTAAAAGCATAGTAGAAAATTGTTCTCGACCAGAAAATTTTTGATATTTATCACAAGCCTAAACAAACTTGAAAGAATATTGAAACATCAAGGGCCAAAAATAACCATCTCTTATAATCTTGAAAGTTGTATCTTTTGCTACGGAATGGCCACCAATATGGAGGTTAGAATCTGTTGATCCATGAAATTCATTCAAAAAAATTTGGGCTGCTTTATCATCAATACATCTTAACAACAACCCATCGTCATATATACGAAATAAAATGTTTCCTAAGATGAGGAATTATGGAGATATCAAGTGCAGTCTTCTACACTGATGTGAATCTAAATGATCTAGACAATTTTGATGTAAGAGATAATAAATGATATCCTTGTACCAATGATGGTCAACAAGATCTATATCAAGAGTTTCCAAGTAAAACAATGTTGACAAAGTGTTATCATCTTCCTCAAGAGAATCACTTGGTTCAAGATGTTGAGCCAAGTGAAGAGCTAGATCACATCTCTTAATTGTATTGGTTGTAGTAATCATTAAATAATGTTCTTGAATTTTGCAAAGCCATTGTGCAAGTTTTCCTGACAGATGAGTCTGTGTAAGCATAAACTTGACTGCAAGAAAAGGGACTCTTACATGTGTTTTATTTCCTAAAATAAAATGCATGAACTTTCCTATATATTTTACAAAGGAGAAAGTGTGTTTTTCAATCAAGGTATATTTCACCTCATCATCTGAAAAAAATTGACTCATATAGGCTATATAATTTTCTTGATTTTGGTCATCAACTTGTAGAGCGATGGAAATATTTCCGCTTTTGTGGCATTGGTATATATGATGAAGTATTTACTGAAATCAAGATTGGATAAGACTGGTGCAAAGATGATTTCCTTTTGTATTCCTATAAAATCTTTTTCTACCTCATCATTCCAAGAGAAGGTTCTATCCTGCTTCAACAAATTATGAATAGGTTTAACCATCACGGTGAAGTCAAGAACAAACCTCCTAACAAAGTTAATAGTACCCACGAAATCTTGAACTCCTTGTTTGGAGGTAGGGGAAGGGAGGTTGATAATCGAAACAACTCTCTTAGGGTTAATACTAATACTGCAGTCAGAAACAATATGACCAAGGAGTTTTCCTTGAGTGACTCTGAAAATAGACTTAGAAGGATTCAATGACATACTAAATTTTCTGCATCGTAGAAATACTTTCCTAAGATGACCAAAATGATATGATCGGTTCTTAGAGTAAACAATTAAGTCATCAAGATAAACCTGAATTATCTTACCAATCAAATCGTCGAAATATATTTGCAAAGCTCTCTAGAATGTGGCACATGTGTTAGACAGGAAAAAAGACACGTGTTCATAGGAAAATGTGCCCCATCTAGTGGTGAATGTGTATTTTTATTTGACATCCCTCTTGACTCTAATTTGATTGTATCTAGAAAAATCATCAAGTAGGGACATTATTTGAGACCCGACCACTTGCTTTAGGATCATTTCCATATTAGGAAGTGGAAAAGTATCCTTAATTTTATCTCTATTCAAAGCTTGAAAGTCGACACATAGCCTGATCTGACCATTTTTTCTTTTGTATAGGGACCATATTTGAGACCCATTCAGAATATTTTACTGGAAATATGATTTGAGATTTTAGTAACTTTTCTACTTCCTTCCTGATAGTAGCTTCAATGGCCGGGTTTATAGGCCTTTATCTTTGCCTTACTGGTTTCATCCCTTCCTTAACAAGAATGGAGTATTGCATTATGTTTGGATCAAAACCACGAAGATCCTCATACGACCAAGCAAATACATCATTGAATTCATGGAATAAATCCATGAATATTTATTTTTCCTCTTGTGAACACTCGACTCCTATTTTAAGAATCTTGGGATCATTTGAGGTTCTAATATTCACAGAGACAATGTCTCCAAATTTCCTCTTTGGCTCCTCTTCTTCAATATTTTCCCTTTTACCAACATCACTCATTGAAAATGAACTCTCAAGAGGAGTCAATCCTTTTGGAAACTTATCATCTTCAATAGAAATTACATCCTTAGGCTTAAGAAGTTCACTTTGTAAGAAATAATATATATCCTCATAATTTTTGAAAACCTACCATGATTCAACATTGTCAGGTATATGTGGGTGATAAAGAGACATAAAATTGCAATCAGGTCACTGCGGTAAAATATTTCGAGTAGAAGAGGAAGAAAAAATTGTCAACCTGTTAGCCATGGTATTAAGCTCCCTTTTTATGTGAGTGATGTTGAAAGACAACATATTTGAAATCAAGGCCCAAACGTCCTGAGTGTATCTTTTCAATGGATTCTTATTGGGATTATAGATTTTTCTAACAAGATTGAATATAAGCTCGGAATCACCAAAAATGTTAATATGACCAAAACCCAAATTATAAGAATTTTTTATGCCTAACAATAGGGCTTCAAAATCAGCAATATTGTTTGTGTAAGTGAATTCTAACTTGAAGGAGAAATTGTAGATTTTTCCTACGGGTGAGTAAAGGATAATACTAGCTCCATTTCCTTCACTAGAGCATGCACCATCAAAGTGCATGTGCCACAATCCATCATCATAGTCAAACTGTTCACATGACACATCATCTTCTTCTGTGAAAATAGAATAAACACCCAAGCTTTCCTCAACATAATTGACATTTAGCTCAGGAACTTTCTCAATGTAAGGTGTGATACGATATTCTCTGAGAACAATAATGTTATTCCCATCCTTAGGGATATACAAATGTGACCCATCCAAATACAAGTAACCACTTTTTCAAGCTTGCCATTCTCTCCCCAAGATAATTGAGTAATTGTTGACAAACATATCAATAACCTAAATGTTTAGGGTGGTGCATATTTATGGATGTGTGCAAAGTAATAGGGTTACATATTTGATCTCACCAATTGTGGATTGTTGTTGATTATTATAGGAGATCATGATTCTTTCATTTTCGTTTGTACATGATATGCCTAGATCTTCCATAATGATCTTTGACATGAAACTTGGGCCTGAGCCACCATTAATGAGGCAACAATGGGATATTTTTTATAAAATCTTTACAAAAATATAGAAACGAGGGTAATTTACAGATCTCCTAAATTTATTTACACCTATCTTATTTGCATGAGACTCTTCTTCATTGTAATATTCTGTGAGGTTGGATATGTTGGAAGTTTTACCTTCCATGAAATTTCTAAAATGTTGTTGTTGTTCTGGAACAGTCACCATATCCAAAAGAGTAGCATCAGATTTTATGTTATCCAACTGATTTAAAATAGTATACTTTGAAGAAGAAGAAGTGACTTGATGACTGGTAGAAGGGTGAGCAGCTTGTGAGCCGGTATCTTGAGTGGATGTGCTAGGGGGGAAAGTAGTATTGGAAGAATCAACTTTTCCCTTATTGGCATACGATTTGTTTATGGTATTAACTACCATAACATCATCCCGTCGGGCCCAATATAAGACATCAATGGTAGCGTCTGGTTTCTTTCCAGAGATTTGATCCCTCGCATTTTTCTTGATTTCACAAGTGCTTTCCTCGTGATGTTCTTCGCAAAAATTACACCATGCTCTAGGCAATATGGCTTTTGGCTGAAAGTTAGTATTTGTGAAATCCCTAGTTTCAGCATGGGTGGAAGTTTCAATAGTCGTAGCAGGAGTAATTCCATTTCTCTCAAAAGAAATCATTCAATTATTAATGTCTTGCATAAGCTGCAGAACGATAGACATATCAGTTTGTTTGGCATAGTCTTATTTAGGAAGACTAGTTTTGTCTAGATGATATTCATACTCCAAACATGTTTGAAGGTAAGATCTAATATTATCTATGGATGTCTCTTTCAATATTTGACGATAGGCAAAGGGTAAATCATTGTATTAATGCATGAACACAACTTGATTTTATGGTCTGATTAGTTTAGGTATTTGATTATATAACTTGGTGAAGAGAAGATTGAAAGTTTTAATGGTTTCACATTTTTTATATGTAATATTATTGTACTCCTTTAATCGATCATCTGGGCTTTTAGGTTTCCCAAAAGTGGACTTCAAATAGTAGACTAATTCATCCTAGGTAGACAAAATCTTCGAAGACAAATCAAAGAAATAAGCCCTAGCTTTTCCTTCTAAAGAGTTAACAAATAAGCACATGCATGTATCATTGTCATTTGTGCCAATGTTATGACAATCATTTAGGAGAGAAATCAAATATTTGTCCGTAGAAATGGTATCATTTCCTGAGAACTTGGGAAAATGATCCTTGAACTTAGGCAAAGGCTTAGATGCAGGTGTGATATTTAGGGGGGGAGAAACATGCCATAGAGTAACGTTGACATCTTCCTCAAATTGAAACAAGCCATATTTCTTAATGACTTTGGTTGTATTAGTGGTGGATTGAACATGGATAACATGACTATAGATACACCCGATCAAAGTGGAAACAAAAGGTTGTGATGAATATGAACCACTAGTGCCACCTCCAAAACCATTTATTTTCGTTGCACTACCAGTGCCCAACATTTTGAAGATGTAGGGAAGCAGAGAGGATGAGGAACTAGTCGAATCAGAAAAATACCGATGGAGTTCAGGTTTTTTCCCTTGGAGAACAACTTTTCTTCTCTCTACTTCGGGAATGAGAGTAAAGTTAGGTGATTGACCTCGTATTCATTGAGATATATGTGAGGAAGAGGACATAAGATAATCTAATGTTGGGGTGCATTGAGGGATAATCTCCTTTGATCATCAAAATCTTGTTGGAGATGAACCTCATCAGCAATAACTTCCCAATATCAGTATAATTAATTCCTAGTACATTAATCCTTGAGGAATTCTTGAAATAAAGTAAATGAGACATTGTTTTGATTGATGGGGCCTTAAATAATGATGGGTTGATCAAGGGTAGGCACATTCATGGTAAGAAATTGATGATGAGGATGGTTTCTAATCATCCTCTGAAGGGCATCCCATTGTTCCCTTATTTGATCTTCTTCAGAAACAATTTCCCAAGAATGATTCAATTTAGCTTGACTATTGGTAGTCTCAAGAATGAGATTGTACAAGGTAAGGGTAATGCTAGCTTGATCCTCTAGACTGTCACCTAGGTTGGGTTGTCTTTGAGTAGGTACGGTCATGATTCAAGAGAAAAATATGAACATAAGTATACAATATATAAACAAACAACAAACATAAAGTAAAGAAATAAATATAAACAGTAAATTTACAAGTGTACAAAAAATACAAACTAGGGGAATGAAAATGGAGTCCTACATCCCCAATATTGTCGCCAAAGAAAATGTTGAGTAAAATAAATGAAAGTCCTCCTCACAACATTTTTTCGAATCTTTTTTGGCTAAAACAAGATAGGTGGGATTATTACCTTAATTTATAGTCGTTTTCAAGTTCAATTAACCTTCAAGTTATTTGACTTAAAGACCAATTGTCATTTTAAATTTATTTATCAAATGCAAACTAAAATAAAGAAGTCTGAATTTTTTATATAATAATTTAAACAAAAAGAAAAATCACATAATATGATAAAAATAAGAGAGACCAAGAGAGTTGTAAAACCATCAATGATTTTATTCATTCATTATGTGACAATCAATACACCTCTCATACTGTAAAAGTATGGACCAGATGTAAGTCTAGCAACCTAAGGTAACATACACATAGGCCACTGGTGCCTTCAAATTAGACCAAGAATGATAATTCAACAACCAAAACTTTCACTTTGTTATGATTCTGCAAAAGAATCTTATTTAGTACTGAGAAACTAATCCAGAAACCAAAAGAAGTCTGTAGACTGTCAAATAGACAATCAACCTAGAAGCATATCAGAAACCAATGCCTCTTAGTCCTAGCTTTTCGTCACCTTCAACAGACCCTGCTATCACAATAAGTGTCTTAGCTTAGAAATCAAAGATGAATGAAGTAGTAATGAAATCTCACTTGGAAGTAAGAGAAAACATTATCATAGCAATGTGTTCTTCTCCCTCTTTACTTTGTTAAGCTTTCTCCTTTAAATATCTCCAAGGTAGTTGAATCATTCAACCACTTTTAGTTAATTTATTAACTAATAGCTAGTTAGTTAGTAGGAGAGTTGTTAAGTAAATTAATAATAAATAATAATAATATGATAAGGGTACTAAATAAATCTAAAAAGTGGGGACCCCCTATTTTATTTAAACCAATTAATGAACCATTTCCTCCTTGTAACTTCCACCTTATATGCAAGACATATCAACTTGCCACATCATACACTCTATCTCCTTAAAATTCATAAGATGGAAAGTTCATAAGAATCCCCTTGTCGCTCCATGTAACAATTATTTAAATTCATCCAAATTTAATCATCATGTAGATCTATGCAAAATATATACTATAAAAATATAAGGTTGTCCAAAATATAAATTGTCAACAGTATGAGCTGAAAAAAATAATATGATGTCCAAAATGAAGTGCAAATAAGTTCATATTCAGATGCCAACAAAATCATGAAAATCCATATTTGTTTTGAGAGGTTTCTCCTCACTTTCCATGACTACTTGTAGCCCTTTCATTTCTCCCAACTGATGAACATACCTTAGAATATTTATGATCATTTCCTTGCAGATGTGAAGTGACTGAATGTGATGACTCATGTGATGACTTTGACTCAGTTGCTACTACTTTCTCCTTATCTGGACTATCCTCAAGTTCAGTGATCTTTGCCTTGGCATGATGGGCATGTTAGTCTTGGGATATAGTTTACTGATGCAAGGGAGAATGAATATACAAGGAATGAAAAGGAGGTTGTTGAGGGTGATCAATATTTGGCCAGCCATGTGACTGTCCAGAAGGAGGGTGGACAACATTTTTCCAACCATCATGTTCTGGTCTAACTAGATGAGCAGAAACATGGTTTGGGATTGGAATATTGATACTTGAATGAGGGTTCACAGGCATATGTGGAGGTCTATAGTCTTATTGGCCAGCCAAATTGAGGAAACCTGCCTGCGACAATTGATTGAATTCTTCTGAATCTGCATCAAAATGTATGGAAAATCAAATCCTCTTATTACCCCTTTGCCAAGGACCTAGTCCTCTACCTCTATTATTTCCTCTCATGTCATGACTTCCCCTGCTGAAAAATATCATACTGATATATATTTACACAAATCAGAGCCAAAGTTTGACTAATCATTCATCTAAAACTTTTCAAAATAAATAATTGAAACATGGCTCTGTTTATAATAATAAACATGAAAGAAATCATCATGCAATTCATGTTCTGAAAGCCAACAATCACTTAGAACAGGAATTTCAAAAGGGTTTTGGGATTAAATGATGGGATTTGTAATGAGCAAAAAATAGTAAGTATGATAGGCATGTAAAATGGATTGTTCTCTTCCATGGCCAGCTTTTAAAACACCTCATTAACTCTCAACCATATTACTCCAGCTAGAAAACATAGTTAACCTTGAGCAAGTTAACATTTCTCTTTTGATCAATTTAGTTCCACAATTACATAACTATAATTAAGCATGGGAGTAAAAGGGAAATTTGGGAAAATGAATTGGGATTGTAATGAGAGAAAAGTGTTACTTATGATAGGGGAATTTAAAATGAACATGCATTAATTCCAGAGTCTATAATGGAATGTATTCTTTGAACATAATTATAATTACATTCAATCATAGAATTTTAAACATGTATCAATCTACAACTCTTCATATTCTATCATGTTATAACCAAATTCTTCATTTAACCTATGCAATGTCCCAATTAAAAATTATGTTGATACTTAGTTGTTTATTTAAAATGCTTATTTTCTTTTTTTCATCACACTAATGTCTAGTAGTCACAATTTATTAATTTTTTTTCAAGACCATTGATCTTCCAATATTTTTAAATACACCATGAAAATCATTAGCATCAATCCTAGAAGTGACCAATCATTGTGTTAACTTCATCATAAAACCAAAATTTTTGAAATGCCACTTCATCATAACCCAAGATTAATCCACCAAGAAAGATCCAAATCGAAAATGGGCACATTAAGTTTGCAATAACATCTAGTCTGTCCAAATCTGTAACATCCCGCTCTGGTGCACTGATAAAACTTATTCTTTGAGGACACTTGCTCGCAAGTGATCTGGACTCTTATGATGTTAAAACATTTATCCTTGATTATGATGCGTTATGATAGATGACATGATGTTTTACTGCTTTGACGTAGACAGGTGCTTTGACTCAGTTTT
>ML799790.1:28654-83240 GCA_009831015.1 Picea engelmannii
TTGTAGATAAGTGTCCTGAAAGCTAGATGTACCAAGTCTTGAATTCATAGAAAATATTAATGATGTTGTTATTTAAGCTTTAAGAGTTCAAAACTAAAGAGTATGATCAACTTGAAAGAGCATAAATATGAATACATTAAGCACAACATGCAAGCAAGAGGATGCAAAATTTAAGTTATCCATTAAAAAAATCCTCAAAAACAAACTTATTCAAGATAATCATCAATCAATATCAAACCTCCAACTCCCTCAAGATAGATAAAGAGTTAACATGAGGATCTAGTAAAGGATTAGACATTAGAGTACAAATTTTAGTACGGGGTCCCTTTGCTTTTTCCTGTAAAGGAAAAATTAAATTGGGGTTGTTGTGGCCTCAACAAATGGTGACACACTTGAAGAACTAGTTATGTTTTTCTATAGAATTCAAGGGCCTTTACTTCAAATATGAATTTTAAATATAGGCTCAACAAACTACAGAAAACTTTCCAATAATCATGGGTACCACAATGACACCAAATTTCTAAAAGATATAATACAATATTTCTAGTACCTATAATCTAACACACACTTTTCAAAGAGCCAATTAGTGAGGTAAAAATTTTTATTGGTTACACACTTCTGATTGGCTTTGGTTTAACCCTGGGTTTGCACCTGTTATAGAAAAAAAAACATATACATAAGTGTGTTTCTCATTATCTCTCTTTTCCCGGCTGTGTTTCACTACTAGCGAGCGTCCATAGCCCCGACAAAGTTTCCTTGGTTCCATACAAGCATATCTCCGGTGCCATCAAGCATCCATAGCCTTGACAAGTTTACTTTTACTTTCCACACTATTAATAATGCTTTCAATTTCCTTTTTATTTCAAAATATGCTCACCCTTTTATATTTATATATAAATATGCATATGCAAAGAGGGTGTGAAGGAAGCGAGGTGATACGAGTGTTTATTTTATTTTCTTAGTAGATTTTATGAATTTTATTTTAACCCATAGGTCTCCCCAAAAACCATCATAGTATGGGCCATTTTATTAATATGAAGTGGATGGAGCTCAAAGAAAATGGTAGATAGACATTTTTCTATACTTATGGATTATCATGGTATGTTTAGTAGACACATGTGTTCCACCACAACTATCAATCCATACCCACATATAAGAAATTCATGAATGTTCATTTAGATAAATAATCCCATGCATCTCATGACCTGTAAAACATTTCTTCAGTATGTGACCAGAATTGGACCAACCCCTCTCTCAAATTTAAAGAGTAATCCTCAAGGAAGACTAAGAAGTCAAATCAACTCATGGAACATACCAGCATTCAAATTAAAGGATGGAAGTAATATACAAAAGAAGAAAGCAAGCACTAAAACCGAATCCAATTCATGAAAAGAGAATTAAACTAAAAGAAGCCTAAATCTAGAATGTCACTCATCAAAAAAGAATGAAAAATATGAGGAGAACCCAACATCAAGTAATAAGTTTGGGGCAACAACAGCAAAAGAGTTTTTAGTGAAATCTTGGAAATTATGCCAAGGGTAATGACTAGTCAAGAAATGTTAACCATTTAACATCAATCCCAATCAAAAATTTCCCGGGGTAAAGATCTGAAATGAAAAACAAGCAAGATTACGAGAATTGATAATCTAGTGAAAAAACCACAACACAATCCTGTAATCCAATTTCTATTTAGTGAAACAAGAAAAATCTTCTAGGAACCTAGCAAAATGGTTCAATGGATAAGTTTAGTCAAAACATATTTTCAAAAATTCAATTACATGAAGCATTCCACAAACCCATAAGCTCTCAATATATCTTGACATGAGAAAGTCATTTTCACACTTGAAAAATAATGAATTTTTCAACAATAGAAATTTCATTTGGTATTACTCACCAAAACTTCATTTTATCTTTGCCATAAAAGATATTATTATTCCCAAATATTTAAATAAGTCAATATAATGAGGCAAAGATGGGATATTGATGCAGACCCCATCCCCTATGGGGTTCTGCGACCTCCCGGTCACTAGATTGCTATCTTCCCCAAGCCAAAATGGCTCTTTAGTCCCTGTTGGAACCCTCTAAACAAATCCACAGGTCCTCCTTTCTCCACTGGTGCAGGCCTTGAAAAAACTCCTGTGCACCCTTTTTCCTTTCAACGCTCTTCTTCTTCCTAAACCAACTCACCCAACTTAGCGTCGACTTCTTTCACGATAAACCCCTTCCTCTCTCATGACCTTGGGTTGTGACCCATGGCACAAATCAACATGTGTTTCTTGTTTTGTTGTTTCGGGCATCCTGTATGTGAGCTCTCCCCGGCTCCTTGTCCTTCGAAATGCCAAAACCCAAAATAGAGCCTAGATCTCACTAGCTCCTACCTTTTCTTCGCTCATATGACCACTACCCCGTGACCATCGACTAATACCCAAAAGGCACTCCGGCTTTCACGACCTCGCAATTCCAGTTGCAAGCGTTCCTGGGCCCTTCGACCCCTGAAACCCCGAAAAGGCTTAACGAGCTATGACCCCTTCCTTATCCTTTCTCCATGTGACCACCACCTCTGATCACCGACTAAGACCAAAAGGTGCTCATTGCATTTCATGTATCAGTGATAGGAAAGGGCTGACCCCTTGTCCTTCCAACTCTCGTTTGCTGAAATTGTGATGGGGCTTAACTCGTGTTGGCTCCTCCCTTGAGTCCCCTCCATGTGACCCTATCCTATGACCTGGGGCTTATCCTCGAGCGCTTTGGGATTTATCTCTTCATGAAGTTGTGATGCAACTCCAACCTTTCCCCCCTTGGAATCCCGAAGTCCAAAACTCTAAAATCATTTATTACGGATTGACGGTCCAGTTCCTCCTATGATCTGACAGTCTAGATCCTTTTGTTATTTCGGGCCTTGCAAGTTCTTGACTCTCTGCCCTTTTACTCCTTCCAATGGCGATTCAACGAAACGTAGACCACTCGCCATGTGTCCTCTTCAATGGACGGTCCCGATGATGTTGGGACTTTGACGAGCCCGCTCTCCTGCTCATACGAGGGTTAAACCTCATGTGCCTTCTTTCAGATCTAACGATTGTCGATCCTCTGCATTAGATCTGACGGCCCAGACCTAATCTCCTACTCACTCTCCTTCATTGTTTGGATGTGAATTTCAATGGGCCATATCTTCCCTTTGCATCTTGTCTGACAGCTATTGTGCTCCTCCTCCTGAGCTTCGACTTTCTTCCCAGACTTGGAATATTTTCAAAGTCTTAAAGGCCTCAACCTTTGCTTCCTTTGTGAGCCTTGATGGATTTGGATCTCGCTTGCATTTGGAAATGCTATCTCTTCTCAGCTTTGTGAACTGAAATTTTGACGTCAACCCTAGCACCTTCCTTGCGCTCTACACGCAACTTCATGTTAATTCTCCTGAGATTTGCCCGAGGCTTGTATTCCAAAGAGTCTCAGCCTTCTGTTCCTTTCTATTTGAACTCTATGTGCAAAGGCACTATTCCTTTTGAGCTTTGCTGACTCGAATTCTCTAAGGGACTCAACCCTTGTCTTTCCCTTCAAAGGGGAATTTGGTGCCCTCCTGGAAACTTCCTACCCATGCACACCTTGTTGAGCTATCCCACAGCGTGTCCAATAACTCTGTATGTGTCACTCCTCGACACTTATCTCGTCTTTGAACTCGAGATAGAGTTCTTTTGTGCACTCAATGCACTTGCTCGATGCCCCCCTGGGAGAGCTCTACAGAACCTTTAGTAGTTTGGTTCTTCTACCCGTGCCTTCCTCTACACAGTCCTACCTCCAAGGTGTTCAAAAACGTTGAGGCTTCTCCTTGAGTCTAAGACTTCCTCTGGTACGCCCTCATGGCACGTCTTTTCCTGAATTTTGCAGAACTCAGAAGTGCACTCTTGCACTGGCCTTCAGAGTCCTCAGTACTCTGTCATGCAACCTCTTGCATGAAACCAAAAAGAAACTATACCGAAATCAAACAAACCCACGGATAGGAAAATCCATCTATCGCTGTAGATGGAACCTAACATTCATATACATCATAAAATGAACACATACAAAAGACATTCAATTGCATAAACACACAAAGATTCAAGTGCAGGAAAACCTTCTCTTTGTATTAATATTCATAATTCCTAATTACAATGTGTTCAATATCTAACTGCAATAGAGTCTCGACTCTCCCTTCTCTTCTTACTCACAACTAACTCCCTCAATCTAGATACCAAAGATGTTTTACAAAGAGGGGCCTCTCAAGCCTTCCCTCCATCTCACCAACTCTCATAAATTACATTGAAGGGAATTCAATGGTTGTCTAGTCCGAATTGGATATAGAGCCCTCCTGTTGTCATCCATTAAAGGAAACATCAACTCCTAAAACCTCCCCAAAGTCATGACTCGACTCTTCCAGCCTTACACATTTAATTCTCATTTAATTACAATTTTAAACTTTAAAACGAGAGTGTTAGTGCCTCTCTCCTTCATTGAATGTGCGTGAGTGTTGGCTGGTTCGCTAGCATGATGCTCCTACATCATACTCCACTGTTGAGAAAAGTTTCATGAGCTCCTTCTCATGAGTTTCCCATATCTACTGTTGAAATCCACCTAGATCCCAAAATCTCTTATGGAGTTGTCCATTTGCTCCACTGCTTAACTGTTGTTGTTGTTGCTTCTTCTTCTAGTTCTCCCTTGTTGCTATGGCAGGATTCTTTCTTCTCAACTTCCCTTTGTTGACTGCTTCTTGTGCTAACCTCAACATCAACCTTCTTATCTTCTCAATCACCTCGTCCAACCACTCCAGTTGCTGGTTCTCTTTATGTAGTCTCCTCGGCTACACTTCTTCTCTGCAAATGGGTAGATCAACTCGATCCCCCTTGCGATTTTATACCCTTATGGAATTGAGTTGTCACTTTGATACTGACTTCAATTTTGCAGTTTCCTCATCAAGTTGTTGCTCGACTTCTTCCTGTGACAACTTTTCTCCTACCATTTCTCCTGCTGGCATATCTCCAGCTTCTTCTAGCTATTCCCCTGGTTGGTACGCTTCCTCACCTACTTCCAACTTGGCTCGTTGGATGTGAAAACTTTGCACCATCGCCCTTCTCTCTAGGGATTCCAATTCTTCACATAGATCAATGAAATCTATGCCATCTTCTTCCTCTCTTTCTGCAAGCTCCAATGCTGCAGTCATTTCTGTTTCAGCTTCCTGGCTGAAAATTTTGAGCCATTCTGTTGAATTCTCTTCTTCTTCTCCTTGGGCCACTTTTGATATCTTTTCCTTCATCATGATATTCACCGTTGGCTATCCTTCTATTTTTGTTGCATTTTCATCATGTGCACTGGACTTCACTTGGTTGTCTGGTAGGAATACCTGAATTCCCCCAATCATCAGAATGCATTTCTGATTCTCCTCTTGGATGGTGAAAGTTTTTAACTTGTCATCATCTTCATTCATATGGTCTTCAAAACTACATGAATCTTCACCTATCAACACTCCTCGTTGATATGAACCCACTTTTGATCTCTTGAGACTTTCACATTGTCTCATTTCGTTCCACCTTCCCACCTGGCAATTTGGTATTTTTCTGCTACCCACTTGGCATTCTATGAGATCGATTGATCCCATCTCGTTGCCCACTTGGAAATATGAAGTTTCGACACTTCTCTTCTGGCAGAATATGAGACCTTCCACCGATCTCTTTCCATCGCCCACCTGGAAAATTGAAAGTTTGTCTCCACCCGCTTGGCAGTCTCTGAGATCTCTGCTTGATCTTTGTTTCTCCTCATCGCTGAGATTTGTCCCAATATCTGGTTCACAAATGTCGAATAGTTCCTTATCTGGTGCATTGAGGTCTTCAGCATGCCTCAACCATCTCCTTAAAAGTTGTCGCTATCTTTTGGTCAAAAATTTCTTTACCGACCATTTCACTCTCTTTCCCATGGGCCATTCATATACCCAACATGCTCTTGCATCCTCCTGTATTTGAAATGCAAGATGCTCCATCCTTTCTCTTATCTCAGTGAGCTCCAAATCCATATCTAGATCGTTCTTCATCTTGCGGCCTTTTCCTTGACCACGCCCATGGCCTTTAGTAGCCATCTTCTCTCAAGAACGCGAATGGTTCTTCTGGCTCAGCCCACTTGGTTATCTACCATTTGTTTCTCACCTTGCAACAATATTTCACATAGAGTACAAACATTCTGCTATAGCTCTTGATACCACCTAATGGTATCAGACTATCTCCTTCATCTCCTTCTTCTCTACTTGAGAGAAATCAAGCTCTAATACCACTTGAAGGTGTGTATTAGAGTATTCTCTTTATCTACTCTTCCTCCCTCTGCCCATAGTCTACAGACAAAAAGTGGCTCTGATACCACTTGATGGTGTGTATCAGAGTATTCTTTTTATCTACTCTGCCTCCCTCTGCCTGCAGTCTACAAATAGAAAGTGGCTCTGATACCACTTGATGCAGCCCCCCTCCCCTATGGGGTTCTGTGACCTCCTGGTCATTGGATCACTATCTTCCCTAAGAAGAAATGGCTCTTTGGTCCCTGCTATAACCCTCTGAAAAAATCCACAGGTCCTCCTTTCTCCACTGGTGTAGGCCTCGAAACAAATCTTGTGCACTCTTTTTCCTTTCAGGGCTCTTCTTCTTCCTGAACCAACACACCCAAATCGGCACCGACTCCTTTCACTATCAGCCCGTTCCTCTCTCATAACCCTGGGTTGTGACCCAAGGTACAAATGAACACATATTTCATGTTTCGTTGTTTCGGGCCTCCTGTATGCGAGCTCTCCCTGGATCCTTGTCCTTCGAAATGACAAAACCTGAAATAGAGCCTAACTCTCGCTAGCTCCTACCTTGTCTTCACTCATATGACCACTACCTCATGACCATCAGCTAATACATAAAAGGTGCTCTAGATTTCCTGACCTCGCAATTCCGGTTGCAAGCATACTTGGGCCCTTCGACCCCCGAAACCTCGAAAAGGGTTAACGAGCTCTGACCCCTTCCTTATCCTTTCTCCATGTGACCACCGCCTATGATCACCAACTGAGCCCAAAATGTTCTCATCGCATTTTGCGTATCGGTGATGAGAAAGGGTTGACCCCTTGTCCTTCCAACTCCCGGTTGCCGAAATTGCGATGGGGCTTAACTCATGTTAGCTCCTCCCTTGAGTCTCCTCCATGTGACCATGTCCTATGACCTGGGGCTTATCCTTAAGTGCTTCGGGATTTCTCTCTTTGTGAAGTTGTGCTACAACTCCAACCTTTCCCCCCTTGGAATATCGAAGTTCGAAACTCAAAAATCCTTTGTTGTGGATCGACAGTCCAGATCATCCTATGATCTGATGGTCCATATCCTTTTGATATTTTAGGCCTCATGAGTTCTTGACTCTCTTCCCTTTGACTCCTTCCAATGGTGATTCAATGAAATGTCGACCACTCTCCACATGTCCTCTTTGATGGATGGTCCCAATGATGTCGGGACTTTGATGAGCCCACTCTCTTGCTCATACAAGGGTTAAACCTTGTGCGCCTTCTTCTGGATCCAACGGTGTTCAATCCTCTATGCTAGATCTGATGGCCCAAACATAATCTCCTGTGCACTCTCCTTTGTTGTCTAGATGTGAAGTTCAATGAGCCATATATTCCCTTTGCAGCTTGTCCAATGGCTGCTGTGCTCCTCCTCCTGAGCTTCGACTTTCTTCCCAGACTTGGAAGATTTTCAAAGTCTCAAAGGCCTCAACCTTTGCTTCCTCTGTGAACCCTAATGGCTTTGGATATTTCTTGCATTTTGGAAATGCTATCTCTTCTAAGCTTTGTGAATTGAAATTTTGACGTCGAACCTAGCAGCTTCCTTATGCTCTGTGCACAACTTCATTCTATCACTCCTGAGCTTTGCTTGAGGCTTGGATTCTGAAGAGTCTTGGCCTTCTGTTACTTTCTATTGGAACTCTGTCTGCAAAGGCACTATTCCTTCTAATCTTTGTTGACTCGAATTCACTAAGGGACTCGTCCCTTGCCTTTCCCTTCAAAGGGGAATTTGGCACCCTCCTGGAAACTTCTTTTTCATGCACACCTTATTGAGCTATACGATAGAGTGTTCATTAACTCTGTATGTGTCACTCCTCGACACTTATCTCATCTCTGAACTTGAGATAGAGTTCTTTTGTGCACTTCATGCACTTGCTCGATGCCCTCCTGGGAGAACTCTACAAAACCTTCACTAATTATGTTATTCTACCTGTGCCTTCCTCTACACAGTCCTACCAACAAGGTGTTCAACAACCTTGAGGCTTCTCCCTAAGTCTAAGTCTTCCTCTGGTGCACCCTCATGGCATGTCTTTGCCTGAATTCCATAGAACTCAGAAGTGCACTCTTGCACTGGCCTTTAGAGTCCTCAGTACTCTATCTTGAAACCTCTTGCATGAAACCATAAAGAACCCAGACATAAATCAAACAAACCCATAGATAGGAAAATCTATCTATCCCTGCAGATGGAACCTAACATTCATCTATAGCATAAAATGAACACATACGGAAGACACTCAATTGCATAAACACACAAAGATTCAAGTGCAGGAAAAACTTATCTTTGTATTAATATTCAAAATGCCTAATTACATTGTGTTCGAGCTCTAACTACAATAGAGTCTCGACTCTCCCTTCTCTTCTTACTCACAACTAACTCCCTCAATCTAGATACCAAAGATCTTTTACAAAGAGGGGCCTCTAAATCCTTTCCTCCATCTCACCAACTCTCATAAATTACATTGAAGGGAATTCAATGGCTATCTAGTCCAAATTGGATCTAGAGCCCTCCTGCTATCATCCATTAAAGGCAACATCAACTCCTACAACCTACCCAAAGGCATGACTCATCTCTTCCAGCCTTACACATTTAATTCTCATTTAATTACAATTTTAAACTTTAAAACGAGAGTGCTAGTGCCTCTCTCCTTCATTGAATGTGCATGAGTGTTGGTTGGCTAGCTGGCGCGCTGCTGGGTGAAGCGATGCTCCTGCATTAGATATTATATTTATGGAAGTCATAAAAAATAATCATGAAAAGGACTCCAAACTTCAATTAGATCAAAAACCAATATGGGAATACATGAATGAGACTATATTTCTAATCAGTTGTTGAGTTGGTGACAATCTTGGTTGATTAATTATAAAAAATGTTGCAAAGTAATCTAAGCAGACAAGTATATATTAACAGTTCCCTAAGTTGATTTCATTTAAAGAGATAAATCCTTGTGTTTTTGCTTACACAAGCCACTTCCCAACCTACATAACAAAAGAGAATGTTATGATCAGCTATTAGACAATTTGGGAAGAACTCGTCCTCTAAATGACTAACTTATTGAAACAAAATTAGACTAAAAAGAAAAATAAAGATCAAAATTAAACTAATCCAAAGCGAAGCACGCTAAGCTATTATAAAATTAAATTGTACATTGGTTTTCATAAAATGTCTGTAAATGAATAACGTCAGTGCAATCATTCAAATTTTCATCTTTTGTCCATTCATTCAAGTATCACAACCTTCTTCCTAAAAGATAAGCACCATGTTCTTTCGCACAATATTTCCTTTGACATGAGACTTAGTGTCATTGATTGTTGTGAGATTTGGATCCCCTGGACACTTCATCTCATTCTTGTAAACATAATCAATCAAATTACAAAAATAGAACCATACAACTTAATTCCATCCATGCTCGAAATACACATGTCCACCAAAAACCATTTTCATGCTTAAAAGATGAATAAAAATTTGATTTAACAAATCCTCAACATTGCACACCAAGCTTTGTATTTCCTCTGGTCGTTAATGATAATAATTTGAAACATTTGTATGATTATATTCAAACTTATTAGAGGCAAGAGGAAATCACGATGGAAATGGGAGCCATTGAGAAACATTGGTAAGGTACAAATAATCTCAAATAGCAGCCAAGATGGATTGATTCCCTCCCCTATCATAAATGAAAGATATAATCAGAAATCATAATTGAATTAAATGACCAAAAATTGACTTCTAGTGAGTTGAAGTTGATGTTGGCATGATGGGAAAAACCATGAAATTGATATCCTCAAGTCCCAAGAGTGTTCCAAACAGAGAAACTATAAATTTCACTTCCTTGAGCATACATATCTTATAGAAAATTGAAAAAATGGAATGTCAATGAGTATGCAACTTTTTTCTCTACTAGAGAAGTTTTCTACCTGAAAGAACTAAGCATAGAATATGGAAAACAAAATCAGCAAGCTTATGTGTAAGAGAGATCAAATAAGAGATATTCCAACATGATCTAAAAATGTTATCTTTCCAATGTATGAATAAACCTAATCTCTTTCTAGGTTCACATTGAGGGCATGTTGAAGAGTGTGAGGCCCAATAGATTGATGAGTTACAACCCACCAGATTTCAATACCATGGTTAAAGTTGACATAGATGTTGAAAACATGAAATTTAGAATCTTAGAAGAAGTTGCATTGAGATTTACTACTGAGGTATTTACAAATCCCAAACATTTGAATGATTTCAATATTGAGATAATAAAACAATACTCAACCATGATAAAAATCAGATTAGTCAAGAAGGTAGCCAAAATGAGTACTCGAAATAATCAGTTTAGAAAAATGTTTTCCAAGAAAAGATCAGGTTTGTAACCCCCATGATTTACATGACTAGAATTAAATCTCCAGTCATCCATTGACTTAGGGTATAAAATGATTGATTCTCGAACAATTTCTGAAAGATATTCTAGAAAGAGGATTGATATAATAGTGTTTCCCATAATGTTAAAATAGGCTTACAGATGGTCTGAAAAATATCCCTTGTTGTTGTATATAAGAGAAAAAGTGAACTAATCAAGCTTCAAAATTAATAACCAAACTCATCCTTGAAAGACTGATTGAATAGAACATAAGATATGTTCATCCAATGCCCAAAAATTAAAACTGAAAGTGTTGAAATAAAATAACTCAAAAGAAAATCCAGTCATGCCCATTGTGCTAAGAAAAATATGTACATGAAATCATGTTGGATGAAAGTAACCAAAGAAAATAGTCAATGGGTAAGCAATCATTAGATAGATCCAACCCAAAAATAATCATCCAAAGAAATTACAAGGAATTGGAGTGGCTTGAACTTCAGATAGGAAGAAATTGACACTCAAAAACTTCAATGCATTGTATATGGGACATCAATATCAACACCTTGAAGAAATCCAATCAAGCAAAATATTCAAATTAGAATAATGTAAATATAAATATAGAATAAAATTGAATGCTCATTTTCACCACAAGAGGGACTGAATAGCATTTTTTATTTAAAATATTCCACTTGTAAGATGACAATGCTTGAAAAGATATGACATGGTGAAAAATGAATATAGTTAGTAATATGAAAAAGTATCCCTACACAGAAATTTTGAGAATGAAATAAAACAATTTTTCCCATATCAACATTAAAATTTTATTCAAAATCAATTCAAGAGAAAAATTATCATGCAAGATTTATATTTCTTTCCACCTCTACTGAGAAATCCATTTACTGATCAACCAACCATAATAAAAGAAAAGGAAACAAGAAACTTAATCAAAACTAGAAAGAAAACCTAATACTATGCAAAGAAAAGATACTAGCCGATTCTACCCTACTCATATCATATGCCACAATGGTTGAAACATAATGAACTAAGTGAACTCATAATGCCAATGTAGCCAACCATGTAATTCCAATCCTGCAAACACATGTTTATCATAGTACATTAGTAACAAAACTTAGAATACAAATAGACTAAAAGTAGGAAAAATTAAAACTTGAAAAAATCTATCCACCATATTAAATATGTGATAGTAATAATTCATGGGACCATTATTTCAATAAGATTCATCCAACCATGTGTCAATTCTATCATAAAATCTACCATGAATAACATAGAATTAATGAAGGGAGTTCACAGAAAGTAGCATACCAAATGAGAGCCATGTATAAAATATGTTTGAAGTGTACTTGGTGAGAGAATATGTATGCTAGTAAACTTGTTTATCCCTGAATACAAACCAAAAGAATGAGGGCTTGACATAACCATCGATGTAAACTAAAGTTCCTCACTGTCTTGGAAAGCCTCCTTAGACTTATACTTCAAGAAACCATCAACATGAGATAAATTAGTGAAATCAAATGATATACATGGACTAGAATCCACCATGGTATAAGAGATTTCTTCAAGAAAATTGTGGAATCCATTAACATCAACAATCTCAACTGAAGGGCTACTTGAACAAGAAGACTCTCTATTTATCAAAAATGAAGATGAAAAAGAAGAAGACATTGTTTGATATACATCTGCTACAACATTTATTTCACCCCATGAAAAAGGTTGATAAGTCATAGTTGTACTAATTTCATGGGAAGAGGCCTTATCCTCTTTATCTTTCATATGTACATTTCCACCATCAAGTACTTCAAAATGGGTCAGCCCTATTGAGTTTATTTGAATAGAACAATTGGGTGGATTCCTACAAGATCAAATCATTAAAGAGATCATGATACAAAAACCAGTAAGTAGAAGAATTAAGAGAATGAAAAGCCTCTCTTGAACAAGAAACATTTTCAAAAAGTGACTCTTTGAATGGTAGTTCCTCCTCCTTAAGAACATTGGTGATTGATTTTGAATTGGTAGGCTCTACACTAGGAATGGTTTCACAATCAACACATTATTATTCAACATGGTTTTCCTCTTTCAAGAAAAAAGTGGATTGTTGCGATAAAAGTTTTATGTATTGTATGTTTATTTCTTTTCCTTGAGTGAAAATATCATCGTTGTTGTCTTGCTCCTGCATAATATTAGAATCTGAAATATCTTTCAAAACATGTCATGGTTAAAAGAGAGGAAAAAATCAAAAGAATTCTTACAACAAGAAGGTTCGATAACTAATCCACTAATCATATGAGAACATTATTGATCTATCTTGGTTAAACTAGGATAATTTCCAACAGGAGGACGATTCAAATCAAAAGGAACTATTTCCAAATTATCCATAGGTAAGGAAGGATTCATGTCATGAGAGTCCAGATTTGTTTCAATAACAAAATGATCAACATTCATGTCTTTATCCATATATTCCTCCTCCATTTCTTGTGATATAAAAGATAAGGTAGGATAATGAGAACCTGGCACAACCATTAGTGTGACCTGAAGTGTCCCATTATCAACAGAAAAACCCTCCTCTTGCTCATCTACAAAAAAAATTGAACTTGAATTTTCTATACAAGAGTTCTTTTTTTTGTCACAAGAAAGGAAAGGGGGGATGGAGTGGTAGGAGGATACATATGTTTCTTTCAAAAACTAATTCTCTCTCTGATCTATATCCCCCATAGTAAACAAAGATCCATACATATGGATTCCAACTATACCATTAGCATTTTCAACATTTTCATGTGAATCCAAATCAACATGTAAAGTTACATTAGGACATCATTTAGATTCTTCATCCTCTAGCTAGTCTATTTCATTAGTAAGTGAACTAATATGGAGAATCAAATCATTAATAGAGGGCCTACCATGCAAATAAAATCTATATCAAAGATGCATAAATATAATAAGGAAAACTTCAAGAGATTCATTTTTGTTCTTCCTAAGATATATATTTCTACACACAATTCATGATAATTATAATTCTCAAATGCATGCCAAAATTGAAGCGTAAATTTCTCCCATGTGTGAATAGAGGTAGTCAGCAAAGCCTCACACCATCTCTTGACCTAGCCTGTGAGAGTGAGAGTGAACAACCTACAAATGATACTTTCATCATTAATATCTTGAGAAATAAAAAAAATCTGAAACTAAAAAATATGTTCATATGCAATTGTCTCTTTCTCACCATCAAATTTAATTTGCGACAAGAAATGTAAAGTATTTCTATGATTTTTAATAGGTACAGTACCGGATAAACATCACCATAAAGGGATATGGGATGGAGCCATTAATAAATTAAAAGAATTAACAAAAATTACTCCACGGGCTCAGCTTGTCATCTAGCCCTCCTTCTAGCGCCATTTATGTTGATGGGTCCAAATGGCCTCTCAAGCATATATAGGAGAACGCCCAATGGAATGTCCCAATTACACCTACTCTAATTTGGTGTATCGTTTCTAACCAGTATGTGGGCCTGGTTGCCACTAAGAATTAAAAGAAGAAAAAGTGGAAAGACGGTGAATTTTTTCCAAAAGAATTCTACTTAATTATAAACATACTCTAAAAAAAAAAAAACTAATCTACAACTAATTCTAACATGTCATGTGCAGAAGCAAAACTAATAGATGAGCACAACTTAAAATGGTATTTTTGACAACAGAAATATTTCATGGAATCCAAGAATATGTTAAAACAATAATATTTCAATATCATCTCAAATAGTTGCATAGGAGACCTGTATCAACATTCATGTGCTCATTAGAAATCACAACATCATAAGCATTCTAAATACTAAGCATATAAATTGTTCATATGATCAACACTAAAAAAAACTCAAATGGCAAGCATGTTTATGGATTATTCCCAAACACATTTGATATAGTTATGACTTCAAAAATATCTTATGTTCTTGATATATCAAACAATAAGAGTATCAACAGTCTACATAATGGGCAAAAGTCCCCTTTTACAATCAAGGATTTCTTCTTTACAAGATAAGAGAAACTCAGTTTTTGTGATTGTTCATTTATTTTCCCTTTGTTTTTTCATTTTACACTTCAAATTTCTCTTTCATTTTCATAAATGAATATGTAACATTATAAATGGAAGTTGAAGAGACTATTGAGTGATTATTTTAGTTTTATTTGTTGTTCACGAGTGATATTTTTTAAAATATCATTAACTTTTCCCTTTGGTGTCCTCTTATGTTCTTCTAGTTATTCTAATCATTTCTGGTGTCATCCTAGTGATTAATATCATCACATGTTCTTCTTCTATGTCTCATCTTTCCATCATGCTCTTGCAGGTTTGATTTCAACTATCATCGCTTCAAATATGATTTCCTGAACATTGCACAACCCATTTTCTAATTAAATTTGGGCCTCTTATGTTTTCAATATTTTATTAGAAGTTTCACCCTCAATATTTCAACACTAGATATACCATCATGTTATATTCATTTTTATATTTCTGGTGAGCTATCCTAGACCTGATTTTGTTTCCTGTAGCTCTAGATATGGTCGTTTGAAGCTTGCACAGTGATTTTTCCATTAAATTTTTGAACTTTTGTTCTTTTGCTTATTCTCAGATTTTTCATCATTGGTTTGACCTGAATTCCTCTTCCATTGTATTCTTCCCCTCAATACCTTTCTGATGAGTTATCATGGACCTGATTCTAACTCCTATATCTCAATATATGGTCGTTTGAATTTTAGCGCTCAACAACCCTTGATCTACCCATGGGGGAATCTGAACTATTGATCTTCAACCTGAAAATCATTATGACACATGCATGAGGTAATTCAAAACATAATGGTTAATATAGTTTTTATCCTCCTTACTTGATTTGTGTAAGGACCTAGAGGAGGCATAGAACCTAGGGATCGTGTTGTAATTTTGGCCAATTATTGTAGTAAAAATAGGAAAATGATAAAATTAACTAAAATAATCTATGTAAAATAAAAATTAATAAATCAAAATAATGAAATTACTCCCCAACATATGTAAAATAGAAATTAATAAATAAAAATAATGAAATTTCTCCCCAACCCACGTAAAAATAAATAATTAATAAAAATCCTCAAAATTAAAATGTAACCCAAAGTCTAAGTCAAAAATTAGAAACGTGAATATAATCCAATGTTGGGTTTCTAATGGTTGTCGGTATGTGAAGGTCTCGAGATGTGAATGCACACATACGAACTTATGAAATACAACCTATCTGATGGTAACAATATGATGGTAAGAACTATCCAACAATAATAACTCTCCACAACTCATTCTCATGGATACTCGTTTCGATGGCAGCTCTTCAATGGTAAGAACTCTGATGGTAACATTCCAATGGTAAGAACTCTCCACAACTGATTCTGATGGATACTCATTCTAATGGCCTCATTGAGTTATGATGTTTGAAGGTCAAACCTAAGGAGTGATAAGTGGATTCTGATGAGTGAGCTTGGATGGGCTCATTCTGATAGTGGGGGATTTGATGAGTTAATTCCCAAAAAAGAATATTAATATAATACTAATCCCGATGGGCCTAGGTCCCTATGGGAAATATTAATATAACAAAGCTAAGGTGGTGGTTAGGAAGGAGGTTATCAGAGAGAAATGGGGAGTTATGTCCTTGCAATAAATCTCGATGGGTAATTTTTAATAGCCTAGGTCTTGGAAAATATTATATAATAATGCTAATTTTGTTCGAAGGCATTTGGGAGGATGGGAGGAGGGGATTCCAAGAATTAAGATATGGTGTATTAATGGTATTTCCCAATGGGAATTTAACATGTAGTGAAGATTAGGACCAATGGGAACAAGCCTAGGTAGAAGTCTTAATGAAATATTAAGTTGAATTATAACGGGTGCAAGGAAAAAATTAAAAATTAAATGAAATTAAATAATAAAAATATAGATCCAAGGAATTGGGGAAAGAATGGAAAAAACAAAAATGAAAAATAAATAAAATATGGGAAATAAATGAATATATATAAATATATATAACAAAGGGTATGGAAAAAAAAATGAGTATGTACATATAAAACTATACAATAGGGTTTAAGGAAAAACACACCAGGCAAAAAAACATTTTACCCATACAAAACTAATATTACTCATTCAAAACTAGTTTTACCCATGCAAAAATAAATATCAAGGGTAATTATAGGGAAAACCATAGGCAATTTGTAAAAACCATGTGTTTTTGAGAAACCAAGGACAAAATACAAATGAAAAAAATGAAATACATAAAAATAAATAAATAAAAATTAACAATAAACAAATTATAAACAAAAATAAAAATAAAAATTGGAAATAAAATAAAACTATACAAATTTTATACAAAAATAAAATAAAAATAAAAATTAGGAAAATGAGACCAAGTTACACACGAGTCAGGGTTCCATGACAGTTATCATTCGACAACAATCAAGGTTCTACACCTAGGGACAAAAAAATAGGAGCTTGGCGTATCAGGTATATTTTGAGTAATCAGGTGTCAAATCAGGTAGGTATGTCGTATGGAGGTCACAATCGTTCAAATTTGGATGCAACACATGGAAAGAGATCATGATCAAAAGGTGACACACCATGCAACACATTAACGTCACAAATAGAGACTCAAATGATAAAAGGAGATTGGCGCTATCTGAGCACACTATACATGTCAATCCAGTCAAACTAAATATCTCAGAGGGTAGATATGATAAGATTGAAAGGACATGGAATACAATCAGATCAAGGAATAGGTTCCCACATTAGGCCACAATGCATGAAACAATTTATGGAAAGTGGAGAGAAAGAATTAGTTGATGATGCGACAAGGTTCCAAATCCAAGAAGTTCAATAGGTCTTTGGCCTAGGTTTTTGGAGAGAGGGGAGAATGAAAGAAGAACCTAATAAATATTAATCCAAAGAAGATGGTGTCTTTCATATTTCGATAATATCACAAGGGACTTGACTTGGCCAACCCGATGAAACAAATCTGATGAGGGGAGCCTGATGGGATTTCATCCTTTGGGCTTCAAACCAGTCTTAAGAAAATGCACATTCATCACTCCAAATAGGGATTCTTGATAGAGTAAATCCAATGAGCTCGTAGGATAGGAATATGAGAAAAGTGGATCTTATAGAATTGCGATCTTCGGACCTCAGGACAACTGTAAGCCAAGGTGAATTTTTTTCTCGATAAATGGGATCCTAGTAAGGATCAAGGTTCTGGAAAAGGATCGAGATTCCAGCCTCATCAATGCAATGGTGATAGGAAAAAATGGATGAGGTTTGGGAAAGACAAGGTTTATTTCATAATGTTGATTGTTGGTTTCAAATGATAGGAAATATATAGGCAAGAGGAAGAAGATCAAGGGATTCCCCACATATATTTCAAGGTTGAAGTGATCATGTAAAGGAAGTGACCCTGCAAATATACTCCTAGAACTACATAAAACATGAGATCAGTTATGTGATTAAGAAGACACATCTCAATATACCATAAAAATTACATTATCTACCTTCAACAAACTTATGAATAAGTGTTGGATTTGTTCAAAGATAATCATCAATGATCTTAGATGATGTAGATAAGTGTCATGAAATCTGCATGTAGCATGTCTCAAATTAAGACATTCAAACTACAAACATAAAAATATTGGGAAACTTGGTACCTGTTGAATGCCATATGTTTTCCCTTCCTTCCTTTCATTTTTATTTTATGAATTTCCCCCTCCCATAAAATTTATTGGCCATGTATCATACACCTCCTTCACCCCTCTCTTTGTTTTATCATGCTTACCATACTTATCCATTTCCATCATACTAGCAAACTTGTTTTTATCTCCTTTTCTTTTTTCATCCATCTCGACACTTAGTTTATTTCTTCATTGTGGACTCATGGACTTGCACTTTATTACTTTTCTACCTCTCACAAGTCATATGAAAGATCTCAATACTTAGTTGTATCTTTCATCACAGAATCATGGACTTGCAGACTCATAGACTTGCATTTTCATTTGAAAATTCTCCACTCCAACTCCCCGCCATGACGTGTCCCATTATTTCATGTTTCTCAAGTCACATTAAATGTTATTTTCATGGACTCAACTGCTAAATTCATTTCTGAAAAAGTTTGTTAATTAATGATTTTTATATCGAGGAAAATTGCATTTGTTTCAAATTAATGCTTTCAGTAAGGAAATCTAACTTAACGGTCATTTCACTGTGCTAAGTGATATTACAAAGAATTTTTCCAACTTTTTGAAGATGGCCATGAGAAAACAAGATTTATGCAGGGATACTTTGAACTTGTTTGCTAGAGAAGACCAAAATTATCATTGGTCCAGGTCTTATCGGTACTATTCAACATTGTCAGGTAGAGACAACAATAAGGTGTGGACATCGGGAATAGTTCTCGTCGATTGCGTTCAGAGGTTTTCGATTGTAAAGATATCATCACTTGGTGAATTGAAAAATTATTCCAGAACAGAAGAACCATCCCATTGAAAAGAGGCTCCCCTTTTTCATTAGTGCCTTCAGTTTTTAAGAAAATGTCAAAATTTCCAGAGACAGACTTTGTTTACAAAGGAGAAGAGGTTATAAATTTTCTGAAGGGAAAAAAAATGGAATTGAACTCCTGCAAGAATATCTACAATATCATGCCTCAATGCCAGAAGACATATCCAATATTCGGGTGAGTTCTTTGAAGGACCCTTATAAAAAAATTACTTGGTTGTTTACTAGAGTTGTTGGTCAAGATTCTACAACAAATATTCCTCGATTGGCATTATACATATTGCATTTCATGGTCCATGATAACGTGATCTTCAACTGGATGAAGATCATATTAAATGAGGATATTGCGTAGTTGATGGATTTCAAAACTAAAAACAAGTTCTATATGGAATCCTATTTTATTTTCACTATCATGTACTATCACGTTTTCAAAGGTTTAAGTATTGGCAAAAGGGTAAACTCAAAGGTGGACCCTGTAACTATGTTGTATCAAGCTCTGTGGAGACATAAGGTTGGCCACTATTTTTATGAAGTATATAATAATTTTGTGTCTAAATTCAAGAAATTAGTCTTTGGAGATTATACTTCCAGGGTTTCTTTGGAAGCATTGACTTTTCTAAATGGAAAGGGAGTTCTCGAAAAAATGGATGATTATAATATCATCAGGATTTTTTGTTCTCGCGAAAAACCTATATTTCTTCCCTATTATGTGTCTGACATATTGTTTATCATAGAAGTGGCGAGATAGTACAAATTTTGGTTTCATACCTTTTATGAAAAAAGGAAAAATAAGTTTATCCCTCTTCCTTGGAAGGTTGGTGAAATTATTTTTCAGAGGAATTTCCAATATTGATGAGTATGCTTCCTATTTTGACGAGTTTAACATGAGATTTGCAGAAGAGATCACATGGTTTCAACCTGATCACCTTTTTTATAACCACATAATTTCAGTTGGGCTTATCCCTGCACTTATCAATGCACTTATATTTGTAGAATAAGAGGGTGATAGTCACGACCCTCATGTTCAAGAAATTGGTAGAAATGTTGGTGATATAGAGACCATTGTAAGAAACACAAAACATCACAAAGAGAGAGTCAAACCCTTGAGTTAAAAATAATGATCAATCACCCACCATTTCCTACATAATTTTTTTACCTAAGGTAAACCATCATCCTAGAGAGGCCCAGGAAAGAAAAACCCTGAGTAATAATTCAAGAGATTATGAAGAGAGAAACTCTCCTCAGGGAAATTTATAAAACCCCCACAAGATAAAAGTCAAAAGGAAAAGAACTGATTTTCAGCAAGGGGGAGGAGAACCAAAAGAACCTAAAAATGATATCTTGTTGGATGATATGGACCTAGAATTTCATATCGAGAATATATACTTCCCGAACGAAGAGGAACATGCTCATGAAAATGTATAGAATGTTTCTACAATTGTTGTATAGGATGAAATATTATATGATGAAGAAACCTTCACAATACAAAATGACTCATTTGACAAGGATTCAAAGAAAATGGTTTTTGAAAGGGCCTCAAGGAGTAAGAGGAGAAAATCAAGGTCTACCATTAACACCCGAAACATGTTGCCATCAAAATTGTCTTCAATTTACAAGGTCACGGGAGACACAATGGACTTTTCAATAGCTAATATGGAAGAAGAAAATGTTCGGCTAAAATAAAGAGTCAAGGAATTGGAAGAAACCCTCATGCCTCCACCTATTTTGGCCACCCTAGTTGCCATGCTTCGGCCTGATAGAAGTCTTCAAGAAATTCCAAAGTTAAGTTCAAGAGTTAAAGGAATTTCAAATTTGATTGTTGCCACTCGACATTTCATCAAGGAAATTATACGAAAAGAATGCTATTAATTCTAGAATTATGGGACTTTGAAAAAATATTTGCTTCTCTCAGCATCAAAATTCATAATACTAAAGAATATTTGAATGCATATTTAAAGAATGATGAAGGCTTTTTCACATATGGATTTGCAATGTTCATAGCAAAGGTCTCAATGATGATGGACCAAAGAAGAAAATAAGAATATTTTCCCTCCTAGAGTCGTGTGAAGAAATCAAAGGCATGTTGGATCAAAAGAGTTATTACATTAAAGGGATTATTGAGTCAATTAAATGATTTCTCACAAAAATGATGGAAACGTATTCAAATTTTGATGGCTTGGATATTTTTGGTACCACCATCGAAGTTTTGGAACCTAAGCTAATATCAATTTCAATGATCATGACCCGAAAGTAGTTTGAAGAACAAATTGAAGGTTTAAAGAAAGCATCAGCTGAAAAATTCGATAGCATAGTTGAGTTCACGCATGATGACATTGACAACTGACTTGTTGAATATACTAATAAAAATGTTCAGATATTGAAAATATGTTGCAAAATTTATCTATTGACTATAGATAAATTGAGGGATAATTGTTTAATATCAAAGTGAAACAAGAAGTGAATGTTGCTCTGTTAAGGGATTATATTGAAGAATGGTTAAACAAGTCTATTGCCAAGATTTTTGAAATACCAATGGAAGTAGTTACAACCATCCACCTAACCACAATGAATTTTTTTATAAAAGGCACATCAACAAGCAAGTGAAGGAGAGAGAATCCATCATAGTAAGTCTACATTGAATCACCTATTTCCTTCTTTATCACATTTTCATCCAATTATACTTATTCTTTATTTTAAAAAGCATAACTGAATTCTTATAACTTCTTCTTGTCTTCTTTTTAAATCTTGTTGTTCATGTTCCACTCCACCTCTTCCTTCTTCAAAACTTTTCTTGTAAATATATATTTATGGTCTATAGGAGCCCCAATCCCAGTCCATTTATGGACAAACACTTTTAATTTCAAGGACTGTAACATACATTATCATTTGGATAAATTCCATATAATTAATTCGAGATTGATTTTGACTGTATTTTATAATTCTAAGTTTTGAATATAAAATATTTAAAATCAATCTATCAAAATATTTTTTTGATCTTTGTAAGTAATACTATTTCAAATTTCTCTCATGCGATAGACCATTTCCTTTTTATGTTGAATGTGATAATATCTTTATTAAACTATGATGGATGTGAGGGTATCTGCTTTTTTATTTTCTTCCATGTGTGATGTTTGAAGTTCCTGGTCCATTTCTCAGGAACCCCCTTTTATATACATTTACTTTTTCAGCATTTGAATTTTCTTGAGCATTGAAGATTTGGACACTATGTTATTTGACATAGTCCTATATTATTCTTGATTTGAAATTTCAAAGATCATAATCCAAAGAGGAGTACCACCTCTGTAAAAATGTAGGAGGATTCATATCCTCGCGATTTTTTCATTTCGGTCTTGACAGATTCAAGCATCAACATTTTTGGTGACCATACTAAGGAACAATTTTAAAGCTTGGTTTTTAGACCACAATTTTTTATGACTTTGCCTCAACCTAATCAGCCTCAAATAGAAATTGGATTGGGAAAACAAAGAAGTATTATGCATCGGCTATATAATCTTACAATAACAACATCCCAGAGTCAAGAAGAGTTGGAAATATATTGGAAAATTCTTGTTCAAGAAGAAGAACAAGAAATCCTCAGAAGAGAAAGAAGAGATGAAAGACAAATTCAAAGAGTTCAAACAAAAACTATAAATTGAAGTTGGATGACTATAAAGGGCCATTGACCAGAATTAGAAGTAAGTAGTTGCAAGTTGAAGAACGTATTCTTGAAGAAAAGAAGAAATATCCAAGAATAGGTGATAGAGAAGAAAGACGAGAGGAAAGACATTAAGAAATACATGAAGAAATAAGTGAAGAAAGACATGAACCAATATCTAGAATACCGAGGAGAAGGGTAATAGATTATCCTATAAACCTTTGGGGAGAACAACATGAGCTCCATATTATTCCAAAGGGGAAATTGAAAACATTCTCATGGGATGGAGCGATTGATCCAAAAAGACATGTAGATTTATTCTTGGATGTTTGTGATTTCCATCTTATTGAAGATAATGATGTTATGGTAAGATAATTTCTCCAAACCTTCACTAATAAAGCTTATGAATGGTACACATCACTTCCTGTAAGATCAACTGGGTCACTTGAAGATATTGAAATAATCTTTTTAAATATATTTTCTCCTCCAGTTTCCTATCACACTCTTCTCACAGAATTTACTCAAATTTATCTAAGGAAAAATGAAAGAATTTGATATTTTAATATCAGATTCAATAAGACATTGAACAAAATACCAAAAGAAAAAAGGTCAAATGCTCTGGTAATACTCAATTGTTATAAGAATGATAATCCTACCAATGTAAATTTTTCTATTATATCCTCTCAAATTCAAAACTTAGATGAAGCAATGGGAAAGGCCACAGAGATGGAAGAAATTATGTTTGAAACAAGAGTTGACCCTGATATTATTCTGGGAAAAGTACGAAGAAAAATAGATAATTTGGACATTTCTAATAAGGGGACATCAATTTGAAAGAAGAATGAGGATCAAATAATACACCATCTCGGAAATCAAGGAGTCAGAGGGGGTTTCTTCAAAGGAACTATACCAAATGTAAAAATTGACCATGTTGTAGCACAAGAGACAAAGCAAAAAATTGTGATTTCCCAAATAAACAGAACTATTAGGGAGATGCAGAATGAAATAATTAGATTGAGAAGACATGAAAAATTCATATATGATTCACTGATGTCAGTTCCATAAAAAAGAAGAAATCCTTCTCAAGAACAGAGGACAAGGATTGAGAATATTAATGATCAACAGATATATAGAATCCCAAGGGAACCTAATCCCAATGCAGTAATACTCGAAGAAGCTTATGATGAACAAACTATTGAACAATAGGTCAACTATATTCAAGAATAAATTATTGAATCTGTAGAGACAGATGGATGCAAGACATCCATTTGCATATTTGAAGAATATGAAGAAAATATTATCTCGCAAGACAAGGTTGTCCAAACACGGGGACAATCAAATAAATACAAACCAAAGGAAAATGTAGAAAAAGAAAAGGAAAAAGAGAAGAATAAATCAAGTGAACAACGAAGAATGGTAAATACCCCTCAAATGTTGTATAATGTGGTCGATGATATCATTAAATTAAGAATCATTTTACCTTTCATAGAAGTGGTAAAAATCCTGCAGCAGAGGGAAAACATTCTCAAACTTTTAGATGAGCCCAGCGGAAGAATTGAAATTTTTATTGCAAATCCAAAGAAAAATCAAGCTATATCGGTTGTTAAGTTGAGAGGAAACATTCCACCCTTTTATTTCTCAATGGAAAACCATGATGTTGTACTCCACAATTGTCTATGGAAGTGATGGAAGCACTTGGTATGAGTTGTACCAAATATTATGAAATGGAAGAAACTATTTATGCAATAGATTCCAGAAAGGTACTAGCCTATGGATAAATCAAGGACTTTTATGCTTGGATTATTGTTTCCCCCCATATTATCATTGTTTTCACTATCATAGTGGTATATCTTCCCCCAACATATGGAGTAGTCATAGGAAGAGATTGGTATTCGATGATAGGTGGTTACATAATGAATGATGGTAGTTGCATGATGTTGTCAAACAAATATGGGACAATGTTGAAAGTTCCTCGTGAGCCCAGAAAACCATTTTCATTCAAAAAGAAAGATAATGAAATGATGCAAGATTATATAGATGCAGGTATTGGAAATTATGCTATACTTGATTTGGAGCAGTCAGAAAGTTTGAAATAAGAAGATAATTCTTTCACTAGATATTGGAGAATTTTATTTGATGGTGCATGTTCAACCTCAGGGAGCAGGGTTGGAATTGTACTTAAAAGTCCTAATAAAATTGTATATCCACATGTTATCAGATTAAAATTTCCATGTACTAACAATGAAGCAGTGTATGAAGAACTTATTCAAGGGATGATCCTAGAATTGGAAATGAACATTGAACACTTGATTATAACTAGAAACTCTGAATTGGTTATAAATCTATAAGATCAAGAAGGAAAAACTCAAGTTTTATGCCAAAAGAGTAAATGAATTAATGGAATATTTTTTTTCATTCAATATATATTTTTCCCCCAAAGAAAAAAATCAAAAGGTGGATTCATTGGCGACTGCTTCTTCATTATCTAATCTAGAGTAAATTTGGAGTAAAAGTTCATTTCAAGTCAAAACAAGTTTTAGACTTTCGGTGCCTGAGAATCAAGAATACCTTCAGGTATTTGAAAATGATGAAGAATTGAATGATTTCTTGGACAATGAAAATGATTATGAGGAGAATGATAATAGTACTTCCTTTGTTCCAAAGGACTGTGTAAAATAAGAGTCTTTTTTTACAATAGATGATCAAGCAAAGAATCTTAAAGAAGAAGTATCAACTCAAAAGGTTCAAGAAACAAATAAAATAAATATTGGAACTGAGGATTCCTCAAAATATGTAAATATTGGGATTGATTAAACGACATAATAAATTTATCAGTATATTTCCTTATTCAAATAATATTTTTATGTATTTTTATGGAGTTATGATGATCTCAAAGAATATGACAAATCTATATTCCAACATATTATACCATTGAGAGAAGGAGCAAAGCCTTTCAAGAAGAAAATTAGAATGATGAATCCCAAGTTGAAGCCAATGGTAAAAGTGGAGCTGGAGAAACTAAGAACATTTGGAATTATATATCCCATCAAACATTCATATTGTCTCTCAAATCCAGTAGTGGTGAGGAAAAAGACTGGAGAAATTTGGTTTTGTGTTGATTTTAGAGATTTGAATAAAGAAAGCATCAAAGACAACTATCCTTTTCCTAGCATGGAATTATTACTTCAAAACGTTACTGGATCAGCTTGTATGGACATGTTAGACATGTTTTCAGGGTATAATCAAGTATTGGTGGCAGAGGAGGATAGGCCTAAGACTGGTTTTATAACACCATGGGATACATATGTTTATGCTCACATGCCCTTTTGTTTAAAGAATGTTGGAGTTAATTTTCAAAGGGATATGAACCATGCATTCAAAGATTTGATAGGTAAATTTATGATTGATTATCAATATGATCTTAATGTCCACTCTAAGACAAGGGAAGAACACATTCACCATTTGAGACAAGTTTTTGAAAAGTGTAGATTATATGGGATCTCTCTTAATCCTAAGAAATGTTTGTTTGTTGTATATGAAGGAACGTTGTTGGGGCATATAGTCAGTAAAAAAGGAATTCGCATTGACCCTGGAAGAATAAGATCCATTAATGAATTAAATCCTCCATGTTCAAATAAAGGGGTGCAATCATTTTTCGAAAAGATTAATTTTGTGAGAAGATTTGTCCCCGATTATGAAAGTATTTTCAAGCCAATCAATTTATTGTTGAAAAAGGACCAGATATTTGAGTGGACTTCAGATACTTAGAATGCATTTAACAATATTAAACGAGTAATCAACACAGTGCCTATCCTTATCAGTCCATATTTTAAAATATATTTTATTTATATTATTTTTCTATAGAAGGGGTTGTGCATGGGGTATTCACTTAGTGAACCTATGGTATAGCACCTTCATTCATGGGATATTAAATAATACCCCTAATTTCACTAGATTTTGGTAAATATCTCCCAAAATCATTTTGTTGAACCCCCCTCCCAATTCATCTTTCCCATAAAATAAACCCTCGTTTTCACTAGATACCCATTTTTATACCCCCTAGTACCCATAAACCCCTTGATACCCCACATCCCCCCCCAATACCTACAATATATTTAATTTATTTTTCACAATTTAAAAACCCCCAATATGAATGAACGTGATAAGATATTGGTCAACAAGGTGATGCCCCCATGGGGTCATGGCTTCAGATCTTATACACATGAATTCTAAAGGGAAAGAGTTACCAATATAATTCATGAGTAAAACCCTTCATGATTATGAGCTAAAATATTCAAAATTGGAGAAGCATGAAATCTCTCTTGTTAAGGCAGTAGCACATTTTTGGACTTATATTTTGAACTCCCATGCTATAGCATATGTTCCATATTCTCCAGTAAAAATGCTCCTAAATCAACAATTGAGAGAGGGAAAGTGAGAAAATTGGTTGGCGAAAATTCAAGAGTATGATATCGATATCAAACCTCTAAAGGAAGTTAAGGGACATAGATTGTGTAATATCACAATGATGCATTAAATGGCGTGGTTTTAATTTTAGTAGGAAAACCTATGATGAATTTCGAGTGGTACAAATACATAACTTTTTATTCAATATCTGGAGAGTTTTGAATCAGTATGACTCCCAAACAAAGAAGAGCATTGAAAATGAAATCCAACCAATATGTATTAATTGCAGAAATATTGTTCAGAAGAAATTATGATGGCATGTTATTGAGGTGTGCGGATGAAACGAAATCCCAAGAACTAATAAAGGAATTTCATATTGAAGAAATATGTGGAGGAAATTTTGCACCAACTGCTACTGCTTATAGAATAATAAGAACTGGGTATTATTGGCCATTGATATTTAAAGATTCATATGAAATGGTGAGGAAATGTCTTTCCTATCAAAAATTCTCAAGAAAGATGAACAGGTATGCAATGCCTTTGCAACCTATACTTCTAGAAAAATCATTTGCAAAATGGGGGCTAGATGTCATTGGGACAATAAATCCAAAATCAAGAAAATGACATGTATACATTCTCACCGCCACATATTATTTTACAAAATGGCAGGAAGCAGTAGCATTAAAAAGGGTTGATTCTGAAGAATTGATAAAGTTTCTCAAAGATAATATTTTGTTAAGGTTTTGGGTATTGAAAAAGTTCATCACTGACAATTTATCAATCTTCATTGGATCAAATTTCACTGACTTTTGTGGGGAGTATGGTATTGTGATGGGGAAATCATCAAATTATTATCATCAAGGAAATGGACTTGTTGAATCGAAAAACAAAACATTGATTCAGATCCTAAAGAAGACAGTTGATCAAAATCAAAAAAATTGGCATTTGAAATTGATATATTCTTTGTGGGAAAGCAGGATGACACCAAAAGACAACATTGGAATCTCCCCTTATGTATTGATTTATGGAAAAGAATCCATGTTGGCCCTTGACCAAGTTTTGCGTAACACTTGTTCATATTTAACTGTTTTTGGGACTTCGACAGCCTATCAAAGACGAAGCGCAAAGCGAAGCGGAGATTGTGGAAAATAGACCCCCTTTTTGTGTCCTTTTTGGGTTTTTGGGAATATGTAATGGGAAAGGGATGTCAGCCCATGGGTTTAACCACGCTTAGGCCCAATTTTGTAATGTATAAATAGATATCTAGGCGATGTAAGTAAAGGAGAAGATTAGCCAAGGGCTTAGTGCTAGAATCAATCTATGTGATTGACTTGCAAAGATTAGTGCAAGTGTTGTAAGTGTTGAGTGCACAGATTGTAAGGAGGCTTTGTGCTAGATATACTCAAGGAAGGAGGATATTTCAAGGTGCACGCAGATCTCCTGTCCTATGCGGAGTAATATTTTGACAGCTCTATGCTATAACCGGATTGACTGAAGCTAATAAAGAAAAAGAGTTGGTGGACTTAGCCCCAGGGTGGGGGTGAACCACGTAAATTCGGTGTGTTGTTATTTGTGCTTATTCTTAGATGTTTTGTATTTCTAAGTGCTTAGATGTGATTAGATAGACTTGCTTATGCTTAGTTCTAGAGATGTATATGAATGCTAAATCCGATGTGTATGAATATGCTAAGTGCTTGGTCTACCAGATCCGGTCTGTCTTGTTGTTGCTAAGTGATTAAATAACCTACACCTAAGTGAATGTTGTGATGCTTTGTTATGTCAGTGGAGTAGATCTAAGTGTAATATTGATGAATGATCTATGCTGAGTGCTTGCTAAGTGTTGTAATCACAGACATGTGTCCTAGCTAAGGTTGCAGACACCTGAGTCTTGCAACCACCCCTGCCTCTACCTTGGGTGAGACTTCATCTTCTTCGTAGGTGTTGCTGAAAGGGCCGGTAGTTAGGGTTTTGTTGGTGCGATGTTGTAGCGTTGAACCCTGGGTCTGCCTCTATGCAAACAAATGGTTTCATTGCCAGGACTAAAACTGTGATTGCTGGAAACTAAGGGAGAAGAATCTTTGTGCAAAGATTCATTCTGAAACTGTGGAATCTTTGTGCGTGGATCTGTGCCCTAGTACGAAGTATTTTACTTGATCTAAAAATATCTGTGCTGAAAAGAGAAGGCTGGATATGAAGAAAATAAGCGAGATCTGAATGCTTTGTGCTCTAAGAAAAGTAAAAGTGGAAGTTTCTAAAGAAAAGAGGTAAGATTTGTAAGCTCAGTGCTCTGATAAAGGTAAGAATAGTTAACAAAATTTAGATCTGAAAGCTTTGTGCTCTGTAGAAGTAAGATAAGTGAAAATTTTTGTTTCTAGAGCATGGATCTAGGTATGTTTGATAGACTCTGTCCTCACTTGAAAACTAGGGCATTAATAGATGAAAGAAAGTTTGACATGAATAGATATGATGATATGTTATACCTATGCATAGAAAGAATGTTTGGACTAGCAAATGGATGCAGGATCCTAGAAAGATTTTTTTGCAGGCTAGCTACCATGATCCTAGTGCACAGTATAGAAGAATTTGGGGATAATTTAAGAGAAAGAGAGGATTAACCCTATGTTACAGTTGCAGAAGACCAGGACATCTTGCTAAGGAATTCCCTGGTGGGAGATCTAGTTGTCTCTGTTGCAAAGCCTTGGACCATGAAGTATTGGATTTCCCTAGAATGATTGCTAAGATTGAAGGCATGAATCTGAATGAAGAAAACCCTAAGGAAGATCCAAAAATAGTAGAACCCTAGAGAGAATCAGAAAAGATATTACTACAGATGAAGGACACCTTGAATGACCACCGACATGTTATATTATCAGAGGTATTTAAGGAAAAAGAATGCATCGAGGTAAGAATAGGAGACTTTGACATTGACTATGTTATGGATGAGGAAACACAGGTGAATGTTATGACAGAGAGAACTTGAGAATCTATAGGAAGTCCTTCTATGATCCCTTCACTAAGAGAAATAGGGTTATTCAGAGGGAAACTGGTAAACCTATGTGGAAGGATCACTCAGATATCTATGAATGTCAATGGAAATTCGACAGAGGAAGATTTTGATATTATCAAATTTATTGAGGACAACGCCCCATTTACTATGTTACTTGGAAAACCTTGGATTGAAAGAGATCAAGCCAGGAAGAAGGAAGAAGAAAAGGTTTTAGAACAACAGAGACAAGAGTGAAAATATTTCATGACAAGAAGGATCGCGCAATTGATTGAGGAACATGAGAACAAATCAAATCTATTTGACACTAGAAGCCCATATGTCAAAGTTGCAAAAGCATTAGGGGACTCACATAAGACTGGAGTATCTGTATCAAATATAGACGAAGTAGTACCCCTGAGTCTTGGGATAGAACCTCAGCAGCGTGAAGTGACTATGCCCAAGGAAAATAAGAATCAGAATGGGAAATGAACTACCGAGACAAAGCTCACGGGGAAGAAGGATAGGAAGCTAAGTAAAAAGAGAGCTAATATTGACAAGCTACAAAGGGTTCTAGAGGGAACCTCTCAGAAACAAACTTTGAAAAATTGGAGCATCGTTGGGATATCAGAACAGTGACATGGGTCACTTCACCATGGTGAAGCAATATAGCCGTTGGAGGATGATATATCCATTCGACTGCCACTCCGAATGGATTGAAAAGCATTGATGGCTCATCACCAGACCATTAGACTGTGCCATAACATACAGAACAAAATTTAATGAAGCCCCATATCCATTACAAACGATCTGTTACAGATTTACTTACTTATTCCATTGTGCCATGCACGAAAGACACTTTTTCTAATTGATAATTTGAGTCTGTAGACTACATGAATTGTGAACAATGATTACCCCTCTTACTCTCTACCCTATTACACTACCTACATTACTTTGAGAACCTGAGATATTGATCCTGAGCATATATGTCCGACGAATTTAGCGCATCTGAAGAATCTGTAAGAGAGGTACTCGCTAGCCTCAGAGACGAAAGAGTCATGTCGGAGAGAGGATTGTCTATAGGTTTACAGGCATCATCGATGAGAGGATTTCAAGCCTCCCCGTCGACTACTCGAGAAGGAACATCCCAAGCCGGCATAGAAATAAGAACCAAACATAAAGACGATATGGCCAATGCGAAGTTGGTTCCATCCATCCTACCTGCTTACATACCACCTCTTCGCGGTGCGATCAACAGACACAGTGCACCTAGAGACTTTTAGTACACTCTAGCCACTGCATACCTACCAAAAGGGGTACATGCAGTCTGCGTAGATCACGAAAAGATCGTAGCATTGAAGTTTAGTGACTTCAACCTAGGGGATCGTAAAGTTTACAACATGCTTTCCCCGTACAAGTACCTAACCAGAACCAAGGGAAAGAATTTGAAGATCGTCCCTCAACAATGGACGATGAACCTCGCACAGTCCACTCTCCTCCACGTTATGAAGATACCACACTTCGGCAGACACCAGGAAGTGAATTCTTGTGTGAAGCTTCTGCTGGTGAGTTACCATGGAGGATATTTATGGTTAAACCATCACATAACATTTGATCCAGCATTGATCAATTGGATCACCGGGCTTAGCATGCAAGGCCCTGATCCCCATGATTACTATCCTGGAAAGATCGTGGATCGTGCTCTTTTTCAGAAGATCAAAGAAGCTTATGGAGATGTTGATAAAGGCACATGAGGCTACAAGGTAGATTCTATTGAAAGTGGCATAGTGCACCTCTCCTGTCAACAGATCACATGGAAATTGGTACGCAAGAATCGACCCATGCAAGTATTCGACTTTGTATTCAACCTCACAGGGAAGTGCACAGAGGAACTACAAATGAAATGGGTGAAGTACTTGGTGAATCAACTAGATATTGACTGTAGATAATCCCAGGATCAAGGGCATGAATTCCATTTTAGATGGCTCTTGATACTTATATCTTTTGTTGCATGGGAGCTACCAGAAGGTCCAACCTTCCCGGACATCGACCCCTTTTAACCACTGGCTGCAAAGTTCAGTACACTGTGGTACTCGAATGATATGAACAAGTAGTGGAAATCCAATTCCGTCTTCCATACCTACTACACCCAGTTGAAGCTCTCCATCCAGTCTGAGCCTCGCATGACCTTGAATACTTTACATAGGTTTCGACCTTTGATGAAGTTCAGTGTGGACCGTCATTTCATATATATTACAGCACGCGTTGATGAGCACAAGGAACAACTTCAGTCTTATTATAAGCCGATAGAAGAAGACATGTAGGAGATCACTAAGGAATGGTCGATGAACCTCCTTATTTCAGCAAACCCCATAGAAATGTCCAACATTGACAGCCTAGAAGCTGCGCAGGATACACCTGGGCCTAGTAAGACAAAGAAAACAAATAAGACAAATAAGGTTGAGGAAGTCCAGGATATAGACAGCCTATCTGTGAGGACAACTTCCATTACACCAGACCAAGGAGGTGAAGGCGAAGAATTAGAAGAAGTTGAACAAAGACTAGAAGATGAAGTAGAAATCATAAAGAAGAGGAAGGGTTCACCTCCAGAACCTTCCTCCTGGAAGAAATCGAAAGAACCATTAACCACGCTCACTCCAGATGAATTCATTTTCCTCATCGCAACTATGAATTAAGATATAAAAGAGATAACAAAAAAGAAGGAAGATAAGTAAGAGACAATGTACAACAGAATTGAGATTGAGCTCCAAGGAGTGCAGCAGACACTTCAGTCTAGTCGCACAGTCTCCACTACACCCCTGCCAGAAGGAATAATAGAAGAGGGAGATGAACTAGTTCAACTCCACAAGATTGCTGACACAGTCGAAGTACACCTTCGAAAAGCACAGGAAGAAATAGCGCAAGCCACCCATGCCTTAAAGCAAGAACAAGAGGAAATCATCGAACAACGTCGAGATGCATAATAAGAGAAGGACACTCTCCAAGAAAAATTTGAAGAGGATAGAGTGAAGATCCAAAAAGAGAAAGATCAACTGCTTGCGAAGAAGATTAGGATTGAAGAAGCAGTCAACAGGGCATTTTTCTCTATGATCAACTTAGAGAAGAAGGAAGAAGACCCCATAGAATGCCAAGTGATGAAGCTTTCTGAAGTTATTCAACAACTTCAACAAAGAGTCATGGAATTAGAGCTTCATACCATACCAAGTATCCTGCAAGAAGTGCGCGACCAACGAGAAATGACTACCCAAATCATAGTATAAATGATTAAATCACTCACTGAGGAATGCAAACAGTTAAGTAGCAGAGGTGCGCAGATATATGAGAACCTAATCGAGAATCCATAATTTCATAAAATGGAGTCGCAGCTCTAGGAGGCGAAGCATGAGGCCGAAAAGCTACAAGTGCAGCTGAAGGCCCTATCACCCATAGAGAGAATGAAGCAATCTCATGAGTAGCGCACTGCCCAGCAGTAGATCCATATGATCCAAAGCAAGGTAATGGAAGTAACTAAACAACTTCAACCTGTGCAGGATAAGACATGTCAGTTATTTACAAATATTGAGAGCCAAGGAACAGAGCTGGAGAAGGTCGCGAATTCAGCACATCAATGCCTAGAAGGGCTGGTGAATGATGCACTCATCCAGGATTTTGCTGAGCAAGAGGTCGTGGCACAACAGCAGGTTGAAGTAGCTCGAGCCAACCTCAAGGCATTCGAAGTAGAACTGATCAGACCTGAGTGACTCGGGATGAGTCACAGGTGAGTGTTGGGGGCCTGTTGGCCCTTGACCAAGTTTTGAGGAAAATTTGGTCATATTTGACCATTTTTGGGACTTCAACAGCCTGTCGAAGATGAAACGCAAAGTGAAGCGAAGATTGCGGAATCTAGACCCCCTTTTTGGGTCCTTTTTGGGTTTTTGGGAATATGTAATGGGAAAGGGATGTCGGCCCGTGGGTTTACCCACACTTAGTCCCACTTTTGTAATGTATACATAGATATCTAGGTGATGTAAGTAAAGGAGAATATTAGCCAAGGGCTTAGTGCTAGAATCGATCTATGTGATTGACTTGCAGAGTTAAGTGCAAGTAATGTAAGTGTTGAGTGCACAGATTGTAAGGAGGCTCTGTGCTAGATCTACTCGAGGAAGGAGGATCTGGTGATGTGCGTTTAGATCTCCTGTCCTATCTGGAGTAGGATTTTGACATCTTTGTGTTGTAATCGGATTGACTGAAGCTAATAAAGAAGAAGAGTTGGTGGACGTAGCCCCAGGGTGGGGGTGAACCACGTAAATAATGTTTGTTGTTCTTTGTGCTTATTCTTAGATGTTTTGTATTGCTAAGTGCTTAGATGTGATTAGATATAATTGCTTATGCTTAGTGCTAAGATGTATATGAATGCTAAATCTAATGTGTATGAATATGCTAAGTGCTTGGTCTACCAGATCTGGTATGTCTTGTTTTTGCTAAGTGCTAAAATAACCTAGACCTAAGTGAATGTTGCGATGCTCTGTTATGTCAGTGGAGTAGATCTAAGTGTAATATTGATGAATGATCTATGCTAAGTGCATTCTAAGTGTTGTAATCACAGATCTGTGTCCCAGCTAAGGTTGCAGACACCTGAGTCTTGCAACCACCCCTGCCTCTACCTTGGGTGAGACTTCATCTGCTTCGCAGGTGTTGCCGAAAGGGTCGGTAGTTAGTGTTTTGTTGATGCATTGTTGTAGCATCGAACCCTGGGTCTGTCCCTGTGCCAACAAGCCAAAATTCCACTAAACCTTAAATTGAATTCTCTGACTTATGCAATAAACGTTGAAGATGTTGGGAAAATTAATTGTTTATAAAAACAATCAAATTCCAATCCATTAATTATCAATCTAAGGTGCGTATTTTTATTTCAAGGCTACGATGCAAAGTATATACATGCTATGATTTTCATTATAACATTGGTCATATAACATGTGTTGCAGTGATGTAAATCAAACCACTCTTACAAACATGAAAATAAATTCATACAGTAGGCAGAAAATAATAACAAGCTTTGGAAAAGTAAATCACATCTCACAACAAGTGTTGATCAGTGAAACAATCTACTCTATCTTACACCCCATGGCATATCGGGAAAGTATACCCATCTATTGGAAACAAATTGGAAAAAAAAAAACTTAAATATTAACTTGCAGGAAATAAAGCCAACCACTCTTATAGAAATGAAATAAACCACACTTGTTGAAATGAAAAGCATGCTTGCGGAAATTAAATAACCCACACTTGTGGAATTGAAATATAATCTAATTGACTGAAAGTAAATTCAATCTACTTGACAGAAGGTAAATTGTTGAAAAGGAAAGGTTCACACACTTGCATAAATAAATCGAACTAAAAGATTTACTCCTCGATCACCATGTGGTCATAAGATAAAGTGTTGCCACTAATATACACCATAAATGAATTAATTGAAATTCATTAATTAAACACACTATGAAATATAATAGAACTATCTATGCTACACAACACTCTCTGTATTTATATTTAATTAAATCAATTATAGAATTTAAAATAAATCCACACTCACACATGACAATAAATTAAATAAACTAATTAACAACATGAATAAAATCAACCATAATAACAATGAGAAAAAAAGAAGAATAAATTGCAAAAAGAATAAATCAAAACTAACTAAATTACATGGTACATAAATTATGAAATGAGAAGAAATAAATTAATAATGAATTACTCCATCATCATTTGTACAATGCTCTAGGATTCCTCTCCCAAAATGAAGGAGACTCTCTCTTGTATACATGAGTTTGTCTAAAATTAAAATAACAATCAATAAATGCACATCCACAATTTTCTCTTGTGGTTACAACAATTTTCTAATAAATAAAAACTAAAAACCAACTTATAAATGATTACAAGATCTGTGCTAATAATCCAAAACTAGTCAATCCAATCTCATTAATGGTTCCAAGATTCTGTCCTCATCTTAAGATGGTTTTTGTTGACCCAAATCCATGGCAAATTTAAGTGGTTGAAGATAGATTTTTGTGGATTTTCGAAGTTGTCTCGTGGAGTAGTAGAAACTATGAGTAACAACACTCGGAGTAGCAGCAACTGTGAGTAGCAGCGAGTAGCGAAAAATAGTAAAATGATGATTTCTCAGAAAGTATGATCTTGGTTTTTGAGATATTTTAAGGATAGGCTTATATTGAATTAATAATGCCTCGAATGAAAAATCTCAAGAACCCACTTTGTGTATCTTCAATTGTAGGAGTAACAAAAAGTGGCAATTGATTCTGCATTGAACCACTTTTTTCAAAGATAAGTGCATAATACGTTACTTTTCTAATATTTTATCATAATTCATGTCAAATACTAAATAAATGCAAATGTAAAATACCTTGGATCTAAATCCCACATATAAGTATGAAAATAAATTAATAAGCATTAACACAGGTTATGGGTGAGCAATAAGGGATGAAAATTAGGTTAAAGAAGATACAAAAAGATGAAAATTCCAAGGCCCAACAGAGGACACAGAAGATACTTCCCCTTTGCATAAGAGATTGAATCAATTATTGAAATTGGAGGAAGAAAGAAATGAAGATTTGAAGAAAATATCATAGAGGAAACAAAATGTTAAAAAATATTTCGATCAAAGTGCAACAATTAAGAACTTTCAAAAGGGTGAATTGGTGTTACTCTGGAACAAGGAAAAAGAGAAGTCATCAATGCATAAAATTTTTGAATAACTTTGGATTGGGCCTTATATTATTGACAAAATTATGGGTTTCAACTCATATATGTTGAAAGATATGAAGGGAAAGATGTTGATATTTCTTGTCAATGGGAAACACTTGAAATTTTTCTTCGCTCAATATTCACTCTTCTCTTTGTACATAATATTTTTTTTTTTTTTTGTATATTCTAACCATTTTGACTCCATTTCCAAACCAATAAGACATATGGTCTTGAGATTTTGGATCCTTGACAACCTGTAGGGGGTTATCATCCCACAGTTGGAGTCAGTTGTTGAATGCCATATGTTTTCCCTTCCTTCCTTCCTTTCCTTTTCCTTTTATGACTTTTCCCCTCCCATAAAATTTCTTGGTCACGTATCATACACCTCCTTCACCCCTCTCTTTGTTTTACCATTCTTACCATGCTTAGCCATTTCCATCATACTCGCGGACTTGTTTTTATTTCCTTTTTCTTTTTCATTCGGCTCAACACTTAATTTATTTATTCATCGTGAAATCGCAGAATTGCACTTGATTACTTTTCTACCTCTCACAAGCCATATGAAAGATGTCAATACTTATTTGTGTCATTCATCGCAGACTCACGGACTTGCATTTTCATTTGAAAAAATTCCACTCTAACTCCTTGCCATGATGTGTCCCCTTCTTTCACTTTTCTCGAGTCACATTAAGTGTTATTTTCACGGACTAAACTATTAAATTCATTTCTGAAAAGTTTGTTAATTAATGATGTTTATATCGAGGAAAATTACATTTATTTCAAATTAATGATTTCACCAAGGAAATATAACTTAAGGGTCATTTTATTGTGCTAAGTGATATTATGAAGAAGTTTTTCAAATTTTTGAAGATGGCCATGAGAAAACTTGGTTTACAAAGGAGAAGAGGCTAGAAATTTCCTAAAGGGAAAAAACAATGGAATTGAACTCCTGTAAGAATATCTACAAGATCATGCCTCAATGCCAGAAGACATAACCAAGATTTAGGTTTGAAGGACCCTTATAAACAAATTTCTTGGTTGTTTACTAGAGTTATTGGTCAAGATTCTACAACAACTATTCCTCGGTTGGCATTATACATCTTGAATTTCACGATCCATGAGAACGCAATATTCGACTGGGTGAAGATGATATCAAATGAGGTTATTGTGCATTTGATAAATTTTAAAACTGAAAAGAAGTTCTATATGGCATCCTATTTGATTTCCTCTATCACATACTATCATATTTTCAAAGGTTTAAGTATCAACAAAAGGGTAAACTCAAAGGTGGACCCTCTAACTATGTTGTATCAAGCTCTATGGAGACATAAGGTTGGTCATTATTTTTATGAAGTATTTAATAATTTCGTGTCTAAATTCAATAAATTACTCTTTGGAGATGATGCTTCCAAGATTTCTTTGGAAGCATCGACTTTTCTAAATGAAAAGGGAGTTCTCAAAAAAATGGTTGATTATAATATCATCAGAATTTTTTGTTCTCACGAAAGACCTATATTTCTTCCCTATTATTTGTCTAACAAATTTTTTATCATAGAATTAGAGAGACAATACAAATTTTTGTTTCATACTTTTAATGAAAAAGGGAAAAATCAATCTATCCCTATGCCTTTGAAGGTTGGCAAAATTATTGTAGGAGGAATTTCCAAGATTTATGAGTATGATTCCTATTTTGATGAGTTTAACATGAGATTTGCAGAAGAGATAACATGGTTTGACCCTGATTACCTTTTTTATAACCAGATAATAACAGTTGGGATGAGCCATGCACGTATCAATGCACTTATATTTGGATAATAAGAGGTTGATAATCACGACCGTCATGTTCAATAAATTGGTAGAAATGTTGGTGATATAGATACCATTGTAAGCAGCACAGAACGTCACAAAGAGAGAGGCAAAACCTCAAGTGAAAATAATTCTCAATCACCCGCCATTTCCTACATAAATGTTTTAGCTAAGGTAAACCATCATCCTGGAGCGCCCCAACAAAGAAAAACCCTGAGTAATAATTCAGGAGATGATGAAGAGAGAAACCCTCCTCAGGGAAATTTAGAAAACCCCCATAAGCTAAAAGTTAAAAGGAAAAGAACCAATTCTCAGCAAGGGGGAGGAGAACTAGAAGCACCTGAAAATGATATATTGTTGGATCATATGGACCTAGATGTTGATATCAAGAATATCCACTTCTCGGACAAAGAGGAACATGCTCATGAAAATGTACAACATGTTTCTACAATTGTTGTCTAGGATGAAATATTTTGTGATGAAGAAACCTTCATTGTACATAATTCCTCATTTGATAAGGATTCAAAGAAAACAAGTTTTGAAAGGGACTCAAAGAGTAAGAGAGGGAAACCAAGGTCTACCATTAACACCTGAAACATGTTGCCATCAAAATTGTCTTCAATTCTCAAGGTCACAGGAGATGCATTGGACTTTTTAATAGCTAATATGGAAGAAAAAAATGTTAAGCTAAAAGAAAGAGTCAAGGAATTGGAAGAAAACCTCATGCCTCCACATATTTTGGCCACCCCGGTTGCCATGATTTGGCCTGATATAAGTATTCAAGAAACTCCAGATTCAAGTTCAAGAGTTAAAGGAATTTCAATTTTGATTGTTTCCACTCGACATTTCTTCTAGGAAAATATAAAGAAAAGAATGTTATTAATTTTAGAATTATGGGACTTGGTAAAAAGATTTGCTTCTCTCGGCCTCGGAATCTAGAATACTAAAGAATATTTGAATGCATATTTAAAGAATGATGAAGTATTTTTCACATATGGAGTTGCAATGTTCGTAGAAAATGTCTCGGTGATGAATAACCAAAGAAGAAAAAAGGAAGATTTTCCCTCCCAAAGCCGTGTGAAGCAATTAAAGGCATGTTCTATCAAAAGAGTTAATACATTAAAGGGATTATTGAGTCAATTAAATTATTTTTCATGAAAAATGATAGAATCATATTCAACAATTCATGGTTTGGATATTTCCAGTACCACCATTGAAGTTCCGGACCCTAAGATAATAGTAAGTTTAATGCTCATGACCCAACAACAGTTTGAAGAACAAATTGAAGATTTAAAGAAAGCATCGGATGAAAATTTTGATAGCATAGTTGAGTTCACATATGATGACATTGATAGTTGTCTTATTGAATATTCTAATAAAAATGAAGATATTGAAAATATGTTGCAAAATTTATCTATTAACTATAGAGAAATTGAGGGTGAATTGTTTAATATCAAAGTGAACCAAGAAGTGATCGTTTCTCCGTTATTCGATTATATTGAATAATGGTTAAACAAATATATTGCCAAGATTTTTGAAATACTAATGGAAGCAGTTACAACTGTCCACCTAACTGCAACGAGCAAAAATATAAAAGGAACATCAGCAAGAAATTGAAGAATCCGTCATATTAAGTCTACAATGAATCACATATTTCCATCTTTATCATATTTTCATCCAGTTATACTTATTCTTTCATTAGAAAACCATAACTAAATTTTGATAACTTCTTCTTGCCTTCTTTCTAGATCTTTTTGTTCATGTTCTACTCTGCCGCTTCCTTCTTCAAAACATTTCTTGTAAATATTTATTTATGGTCTATGGGAGCCCAAATCCCAGTCCATTTATGGAAAAACACTTTTATTTTCAACCACTATAACAGAGATTATCAGTTTGATAAATTCAGATAACTAATTCTTTATTGACTTTGACTATATTTTATAATTATGAGTTTTGAATATAAAATATTTGAAATCAATCTTTCAAAATCGTTTTTTGATCTTTATAAGTAATACTCTTTCAAATTTATCTCGTGCAATAATCCATTTCCTTTTTATGTTAAATGTGATCAGATATTTATTAAACTATGATGGATGTGAGGATATATGCATTTTGATTTTCTTCTATGTGTGATGTTTGAAGTTCCTGGTCCATTTCCTAGGAACCCCCTTTTATATACATTTACTTTTTCAACATTTGAATTTTTGTGAGAATTGAAGATTTGGATACTATGTTATTTGACATAGTCCTATATTATTCTCGATTTGAAATTTCAAAGAAGATCATAATGTTAAAATGGGNTGACACTGAGAGGGGGGGGGGGGGTGAATCAGTGTCACAAAACTTTGGACATTTTTCCACTTTTCACAAATTAACTGAACACCAAATATTTATTTCATTTTCTCAATCAATATATATAAAAGAAAAAAAAAATTATTAAATAACCTGAATGAATACATAAGATCAATCTTTGAATATCATCTTCATACAATTATGAGAGACCCAACTCTCTGTTACAAGACCCAACTTTTCGTTCTCAGATCCAACTGAGAAATGAGGAATCCAACCATCATAACAAGACCCATCTTGTTGATCTCAGATCCAACTAAGATGCGAGGAATCCAATCCTCATACAAGACCCAACTTGTAAACAGGCACCGACTTGATAGAATGAACTTTCATTCAATCCATTATATATAAATATATATACTTCAACAAATTCAACTACACTGTCCTCTCATCATTCCTTCTTGTTTATATAGTCTTCCAACTGGTGTGAACTTGAATCATCATGTATTTTGATATTTGAACCATTGTACCTTTTCATTTTAAATGATAATATTAATCTTTAATTAATATCATTTTTCCTTTTATCCTTTATTCATAATGCTTATGAATTAACTCTCTTTTAATCATGACTATGTATCGGTTCATTTGTCCTCATGAGTTGATCACAGACACGGATCTACTCATTAGATCCTACTCATGCTTTTGTTTCATTCTCGGTTCACCAACAGATCATATTCGATCATTTATCAATTCTTTGTATTGTTTTGGTGTAACTATCTGTCAAATGAAATATGTATAAGGTGCTTCCTTCAAACAATTTTCACATTATCATAGGCGTAGAACCAAAGGATTATCAATTTACCTCATTTTACCCTTTATTTCTCTATTCCATACGACCGCAGGTGTTGACCAGGCGATAGGCTAAGATCAACGGTCACATTTTAATCGCATGATGAGATGGATGACTGTCGTTATTTCAGGACTTCGTCCTTCGCAAATTTCAGCCATTGTAGTCTTTCAAATCTCTGAAGCAGATTTCTTCGAAGTAGATAGAATAGTCATTATTCGTTCTTCCATTATTCGGATGATCCTGGCTTGTCCAAAGGTTTTGAGCAAGTCAATGATTATGACTTAATCAAGAGTTGAGATGAACGACTCTAATTTATTGGTGGTGAAACTCCCAAAGTAAAACTCCCAAAGTGACATAACTTGCTGACATCACTTGTTGACATGGAATGGGTTGAGTGGCTACCACGTGTCACTCAGATTCATGATTTACACGTACCTGATCTGTTGATTTCATCTAGACACTTATCATTATCTGAATGTGCCACATGTCCTTGCTGATGTGGTCTGTCACATGTACTTGCTAACATGGTTTGTTGACGTGGTCTGCCACATGTCATTGCTAATGTGGTCTGCCATATGTCCATAATGACATGGTCTGATGATGTATATATCCCTGATCTAATGGTCAGAATAGTATTCGAAATGTATCTCAGATGGAAGGCTAAGAGTGACTTCAGAATCTTGACTTCCAAGACTCTTCACTATATGTTGCGGTCAATCTTTTGATCTTTGAATGACGAATTCTAGGAAATGGGCACTAGCTCCTCTTCCTAGGCCCGTCTCACATATGACCTCGATCTATGACCTGGGGCTCAACACCTGAGTGATTCACAACTTTGTGCTTCAGAAGTTGAACTTGTCTCCTCGCAATTTCTCTGAATCGTGAATTGACAAATCCGTTTATCTGTTGCCACATCCCCACCTTCAAACCAATGGCCAGGATCTCTTCACAGCTTTGGACTTCGTAAATTCAACACTCTCCTGCGTTCATCTTTGCTTATCCTATCCTACCTCTTTAAATGATCCAACAGTCGAGAATGATCCCGAAGTAGATCAATTATCAAGGATGATTGTGGGGTCCTCAACTAGCATGAATTTTAAGACTATGGTCAACTTCTGCAATGGAAATTTCTCGTTGGTAGTGGAACTGATGCCAACAGTAGATATTTTGTTGAGTGACCATCAACGGTCGATGTGTATTGTGGAACCACAACTTGTGAGTGGTTTAATTCATCACAAAAGCTTCACAATTCTTCCCTGTCGTTGATCTGGCGCATGCATATCAATGGTCCTGGTTTGTCCTGTGGGGATTTTTATCCCGATCACGTTTATGCACCGTGTTTTCCCTTCTGATATTTTTTGTTCCTTCTCTTCTGAGCTTTGATATTCATTTGCTAACCCTCCTGAGCTTTAATCTCTGCATGATTTAATTTGAGCTTCATGTTCGTCATCTCTTCTCAAATACTCATCTTCATTCACTAACCTTCCTGAGCTTTTTAATCTCTGCATACTGTCATACTGCATATATTTAGTTGACATGAACTCTACAAAATCTTAATGCGATTTTCCTTCTGATATTTGATCTCTGCATTATCTGACATTCCCATCCTTTGCATACTTTTAAATGTGTTTATCCTTCTGATCTTTGATCTCTGCATGATTTAATTTGAGCTTCATGTGCGTCATCTCTTCTCAAATACTGATCTGCATTTGCTAACCTTCCTGAGTTTTTTAATCTCTGCATACTGTCATACTCTGCTAACTGATATACTATTGACATCAATGACAATTTCATCTATTATAAATCAACAATGACAATTCATCATAACATCTTATCATCACATCAATGATATCAATTGTTGAAATCAATGACAACATATCAATGACAATATGTCCAACAATCTCCCCCTTTGTCATTGAGGGCAACACACTAACTTCATACACAAACTCCCCCTATGATGATGCTTTCCTCCTATGAAGTTACTCTCCCCCTTTGACATCAATGGAGAAGGGTTGCTCCCCTTATAATTAACATATGTCTGTCTACATTTTGTTGACCAGAATATGAACTTGGGTAACTCCCCCTGGAATCATGTTCTTCCTTCCATAACTGAATGACACCCCTTGTCAATATGCTCTCTCTCTGCTTCTGACTACAATTCCCCTTTGTTTCTAAAAGGGTAGCTCTTCCTGAAAAGGTCTCTTCCCATGTTAATTTACTAACCTCTTATCTCAGTTTATTGGGATTTTTGTGTTCAAATAAGTAGTCCTCTGATACCAATTTTGTAGTGATCAAGTCTTTTCAAAACTTAATCTATTTACTAACCAGAAATATTCATCATGATTTTTTATTGACTTTCCTTTGTCAAATAGAAAAAGAGTATGAATCTTACTGATATTTTTTATCTACTTCTTATTCATCTTTGATATTTCACAAGAATATCAACTGGGGAATTATACCAATTGATTTAAATACCAATTTTGTTATCAATTGATCTTTGTTGAATGATGCTCCTTGAACTTCTCTGCTACTTTTATTTTATTTTTATTTTTTTGTATTCTACAATTAACCCTACCAATGATTTTTCTTTTGACCACTAATCTATAGATAGTCAATATTTTCCATATGTTAATTTAGAAACTCTTTGTCATAATCCTTTGATTTTGTAAAAAACACTTTCAACTTATTTTTGTATTTTCTTTCTTTTGCTAACAACTTATGACATCATCATCATTTGATATTGTCCCATATTCTTTTATAGGTACTTCCTTTTCTTGAGCTTGATTTATTTGATATTGAATTTCACATTCTTTATTAGGACTTTTACCCATCATGTTCTTATTGTTAGTTTCTTCATTTTCAGGTGTAATAACATCTTTCTTGCTTTCTCCTTCAAATTTTCTTCTCCATATCTTTCTGTGAGATATTTTGTTTATTAGATCTTCTCTTTCTAATTGTGTTTTTGAAGATTTGTCATCTCCTTTCTTCTTCCAACTTTTATTAGGATTTTTCATTGACTTGAATGACTTATTCAAATATTGACTTTTTGTATTCTTTCATTTTTGGGATTTGAGCCCAAACCTATAATAGTTATAACATCTCATTGTATGACAAATGTTTGTTTTGTGCGCAAAAAAATTACATCTCCAACATCTAATTGAGTTTTTGGATTTTTCTTGTATATCCTTTCTCTAGTTTCTTGCAATCCATTGCTTTATGGCCAAAGCTATGACAAGAAAAACAATATCCATTGAAGGTGTTTCCATTCTTGATTTCATTTTGGCTTGAAGGATCTGTCATTTAATTTTATTCATCCTTTTTACTTCTATAGTTATCTTCCTTAACAAAGTTCATGACTTGTAATTTCTTTGTACTTGCACTTTTTCCTTTTAAGAAGGATGATCCTTTCTCGTGTTTGTAAATGGTGCTCCATTTGTTATTGTCTTCTTTCTTATTGTATCCAAGACCATTTTTGTCATCAACTGATTTTTGGCTTTTCCAAATCTCATCTAGGATGGCTGAACGATTTTGGAAATTGACAATCTTATTTGTCTTTTCATTCATCTTTTTGAGATTGACTATTTCTAACCTCAATATTTGATGTAATTCTTCCTTTTTAGTCAATTGAATCTTGAGGGATTCTTCCACTTCTTTAGCCTGTTCAAGTTGAGTCTTTAGATTGATCATTATTTCTTCTGTCTCATCCAAGACTTCTTTTCATTTAATAGTTTTGTCATATCTCTTCAATTCTTCCATATCTTTTGTTAGATCAAAAACTTTAGTTTTTAATATTTTGATTTCTTACTTGTATTCTAGCTTAATCCTTTTGAGGTTGATGGATTCTAATTCAAACATTTGGCATGACTCTTCCCTTTTGGTTATTTGGATCTTCTAGGCTTCTTCCTTTTTCTTAGCTTCTTCAATTTGAGTCATTAGATATGCATTAGTACTTTCATTTATCCTTTTTAAATTGATGATTTCCAATTCCAACATGTGGTAAGATTTTTATTTACTTGTTAACTGGATATTTAGGTCTTCTTTACTTTCTTTAATTTCATCAAGTTGAGTGTTTGACTTCTCAACTTTCTTTCTAATATTCACAACATATGTTTCCATCTTATGACATAATTATTCCCTTTTGTTCAACTGGTTCCTCACTACCTCCTCTCTTATTTTGGCTTCTTCAAGTTGGGTTTTCAGATTGACATTGCTTTCTCTTAGTTCTTTTAGATCTGCAAGGTTTCTGCTAAGTTCATCATCTTCCTTCTTTTCTTATTTTTCTTGACTAATTTCATTCTTCAATTTCTCAATCTCCTCTTCCTTTTCTTCTAACTGAACATTTTGCTCAGATATGATTTTTTCATTGTCTTTGAGTATTTCCTTTATTTCCATGATATGCTTTTGACTCTTTTAAATAAATTGTTTAGTGTAGTCATGAAGAAAACTATAGTCTAAAACATTATGATCAAAGTGGTATACATAGAGAGTCCAATCAACTTTCTTTTTGGGCTTTGATAGTTCTTCTTCTACTTCATCCATGGGATAAATGTTAACATAATGTTCTTCTGATTCTTTTAGTACTTCTTTTCTTTTATTTTCATGTGTCTTTAATTCTTCCATTTCTTCTATTAGATTAGTAACTTCGATTTTCAAACTTTTGATCTCTTCTTCTTTGTTTTCTAGCCGATACTTTTGCCCATGATCTTCATGGTTAGATTGATCTAACTGTTGTAGTAGTATTGTATCTTTCTGTTGGAGTTTCTCCAACTCTTATAGAGTGCACATAGTTGTGGACTCAAGATGATCAAGAACATCCTTAGTAACTTCAATATATAGTCCATTTCCTGGTTCCATACTAATCACTTGAAATGTAGTTATAGCATCAGTCTTAAAATCTAATAGTTTTTCTTTAGTGAATATTGAGGTATTCCTCAATTCCTTGATGAGGTTGTCTTCCTCATTGTTCACTGAGATCGAATCCTGCATTTCATTAAGATTAGAAATTGTTTTCTCTGAACTATGTTCTTCAATTTGATTGCAATTTTCCTTTTCTTTATTTTCTTCATTATCTTGATAAGAACTCTCTTCTTTTGAGTTTTGTTCTTTATTCTGACAGGATTCCTCTTCATTTGAGTTTTTTTCTTTATTCTGGCAAGAATCCTCTGTATCTGAGTCTTGTTTCTCACTTTGATAGGATTTCTCTTCTTCTTCTGTTTCATTATGATAACAACTTTCTAGTTGAAACCACAATTCTTTGGTAGATTTGTACTGCATCATCTTTTCTCTGACTTGGTCTGACAATCCATCATGAATTCCTTTTAAGGCTATTGAATTGTTTCTCCTTGCCTCCTTTGCAGTTCTGGATTTTCTCTTTGAATTAGTTAAGTGCCAGGGCTTACTTACTACCCAATCCCAAACTTCAGATCCTCTTGAATTCAAATATCTTTTCATATTTTCCCTCCATGCTAAATAATATGTTCCATGAAATAAGGGAGCTTCATTTGTGGAGATAACAATTTGTCCACCCATTTCTTATGAATCTACCTTTAGTATTTAAACTGTGTTGAAGGAACCTGCTCTGATACCAATTGTTGAAATGAGTACTTGACACTGAGAGGAGGGGGTGAATCAGTGTCACAAAACTTTGGACAATTTTCCACTTTTCACAAATTAATTGAACAACAAATATTTATTTCATTTTCTCAATCAATATATATAAAAGAATAAATATTTTATTTATTAAATAACTTGAATGAATACATAAGATCAATCTTTGAATATCATATTCATACAATTATGAGAAACCCAACTCTCTGTTACAAGACCTAGCTTGTAGTTCTCATATCCAATTGAGAAATGAGGAATCCAACCCTCATAACAAGACCCAGCTTGTTGATCTCAGATCAAACTAAGATGTGAGGAATCCAATCCTGATACAAGACCCATCTTGTAAACATGCACCAACCTGATAGAATGAACTTTCATTCAATCCATTATATATAAATATATATACTTCAACAAATTCAACTACACTATCTTCTCACCATTCCTTCTTGTTTATATAGTCTTCCAACTAGTGTGAACTTGAATCATCGTGTCTTTTGATATTTGAACCATTGTACCTTTTCATTTAAAATGATAATATTAATCTTTAATTAATATCATTTTTCCTTTTATCCTTTACTCGTAATGCTCTTGAATTAACTCTCTTTTAATCATGATTGTGTATTGGTTCATTTGTCCTCATGAGTTGATCACAGGCATGGATCGACTCATTAGATCATACTCATGCTTCTGTTGCATTCTTGGTTCACCAACAAATCATATTCGATCATTTATCAATTCTCTGTATTTTTCTAGTGTAAATATCTATCAAATAAAATATGTATAAGGCGCTTCCTTCAAACCATTTTCATAGGATCACAGGTGTAGAACCGCGGGCTTATCAATTTAAGTGTTTCCTCATTTTACCCTTTATTTCTCTATTCCATACAACTGCAGGTGTTGACCAGGTGCTAGGCTAAGATCAACGGTCACGTTTTAATCGCATGATGAGATGGATGACTGTCGTTATTTCAGGACTTCGTCCTTTGAAACTTTCAGCCTTTGTAGTCTTTCAAATCTCCGAAGCAGATTTCTTAGAAGTAGATCAAACATTCATTATTCTTTCTCCATTATTCGGATGATCCTGGCTTGTCCATAGGTTTCAAACAAATCAACGATTACGACTTAATCAAGAGTTGAGATGAGAAACTCTCATTTATTGGTGGTGAAACTCTCGAAGTAAAACTCCTAGAGTGACGTAACTTGCTGACATCACTTGTTGACATGGCACGGGCCAAGTGGCTACCACATGTCACTCAAATTCATGATTTACACATACCTGATCTATTGATTTCATTTTGACACTTATCATTATCTGAATATGCCACATGTCCTTGCTGACGTGGTCTGTCACATGTACTTGCTGACATGGTCTGCTAACGTGGTCTGCCACATGTCCTTGCTGATGTGGTCTTACATATGTCCTTACTGACATGGTATGTTGATGTAGATCTCCCTGATCTAACGGTCATAATAGTATCCAAAATGTATCTCATATGGATGGCTGAGAGTGACTTCAGAATCTCAGCTTTCGGGCTTCTTCACTATATGTTGTGGTCAATCCTCCGATCTCTGAATTGATGAATTCCAAGCAATGGGAACTACATCCTCTTCCTAGGCTCATCTCACATATGACCTCGGGCTATGACCCAAGGCTCAACACCTGAGTGCTTCGCAAATTCGTGCTTCAGAAGTTTGAACTTAGCTCCTTGCAATTTCTCTGAATAGTGAATCCACGAATTCGTTTATCTATTGCCACGCCCCCACCTTCCAACCAATGGCTAGGATATCTTCACATATTTAGACTTCATAAATTCAACACTCTCCTTCGTTCATCTTTTCTTATCCTATCCTACCACTTTAATGTGATCCAGCGGTCAAGAATGGTCCCAAAGTATATCAACAATCAAGGATGATTGTGGGGTCCTCAACTAGCATGACGTTTAATACTATGGTCAAGTTTCACAATGGAAACCATTAGTTGGTAGTAGAACTGATGCCAACAATATATATATTGTCGAGTGACCATCAACAGTCAATGTGGATTGTGGAACCACAACTTGCGAGTGGTTTAATTCATCACAAAAACTCCACAATTTTTCCATGTCATTGATCTTGTGCATGCATATCAACAATCCTGGTTTGTCCTATGGGGATTTTGATCCCAATCATGTTTCCACACCATGTTTTCACTTCTGAGATTTGTCACGCCATATCTTCTAAGATTTGATATTCATATGCCAACCCTCCTAAGCTTTAATCTCTGCATGATTTAATTTGAGTTGCGTGTGCGTCATCTCTTCTTAAACACTGATCTTCATTCGCTAACCTTCCTAAGATTTTTAATCTTTTCATACTGTCATACTGCATATATTTAGTTGACATGAACTCTACAAACTATCAATGCACTTTTCCTTCTAATCTTTGATCTCTGCATACTATCTGACATTCTCATCCTTTGCATACTTTCAAATGCGCTTTTACTTCTGAGCTTTGATCTCTATATGATTTAATTTGAGTTTCATTTGCATCATATATTCTCAAATACTGATATTCATTTGATATCCTTCCTGAGATTTTTAATCTCTGCATACTTTCATACTCTGCTAACTGATATATTGTTGACATCAATGACAATTTCATCTATGATAAATCAACAATGACAATTCATCATAACAACTTATTATCACATCAATGATATTGACTGTTGACATGAATGACAATATGTCCAACACATAAGCCAAATAGGAGTACCACCTCTCTAAAAATATAGGAGGATTCATATCCCCATGAGGTTTTTGTTTCAGTCCTAACATATTCAAGCATCAACGGTACCTTGTGGAGTGGGCCCTTGCTCAATGTGCCTAATTGTCTCAAAAAATGTTCAAAACATAAAGCTATAGCTTCTACAAGTTTTCTTATATGAACTGGATTCTATTATTTAGAAAAACGAGTTCATAATTTCATCATGATTTCATAGCTCTATCACAACATAACAATGTCTAGCAAGATGCTTTCTTGCGGCCAAATCTTATACATATATAGAACTAGTTCGAACCCAAGTTTGGAAAGCAAATAAAAAAGAAACTAAAAAACTAATTATAACATATTTTCTCCTTTTCACCAAGTTCAGTTTGTTGGAAAAGGGCTCAACCCACCACTCATCTGGTAGTGTGGTAATGAGATCAAATCATGTATAACAACAAGAATTCCCTTCATAACTCTTGTGTGTCCAACATCCTTGACCAACAAGTGAGAGGTAGGATTCTCACTCATACACACTCCAACTAAAACCTATGATCCATGTTGGTGGTTAAATGTGGTTGGAATAGTTCAAACAACTCTCCAAAAATGGAATACCAGAGTAATGGTGCCCAAAAGATCCTTTTGAGTCATAGTACTCAAATGTGCTTGAATTTCCCTACTCAAAAGATGTTTTTTAACCAACTGATCATCACCTGGATCTTTATTAATCACCTAAGAGAAATGTCTTTCACTTTGTATCATAGGTTTAGCACTCATCTTGATAATAAAAATCAACTAACCAAAAATTTTTAATCAAATACATAGAAAAACAACTAAAACATAATCCACAAATTCGAAGAGCCAATTCATCATAAGATAGCTTAATGATTAACAAGTAGATGTGAAAATGGGACAAGGATGAGGTAATAGAAGGGTTAAATTAGTCTTAAAGTATACCATATGGGAGGTCTTTTAGGTTGCATGAGGAAATGCAACATTTTCAATTGGGGGAGATGTTGAGTCACCAATTTACCATTCTTTTTATCATCTTTTCACAACATTTCCCTTGAATTTTAATACTTTTCCACTTCTTGTAACTTTGTATTAACTCCATTTTCATGCTTTATGTGGAGTTAGGTTCAAAATATTTTCCAATTAATTTATTTTGGCATTTTAAGAGAATTTATGATGAAATCTTGGAAAAATAACATGCTTTAACTTATCTTCGAAAGTTGGTTTAATTTGGTGATAATTAAAAGTACATTCGGAGTTTGTAACAATGCTTATTTTTACCCCCTAGATCCAAATTCGAATTTATTCTTCAACCACTAAAGATTTGATGAGGATTTTGGATGATCATTCAAGTACCTTGGAAAAATAAGAATCCTGAATTCTTGGATAAGATTCGTTATCACATATATTAGATACTTTTTTATTTGCTAATCTTTAGAAAAAAGTTGTAACCACATGAGAGATTTGTGGATTTGAATTAATTAGTGTGTATCTTAGTTTCAAAGAAAGTTTATGTATAAATAAGAGTTCCTTCTCCATTCCAAAGGGGGGACTCTTGGAGTATACGTCCAAATTATGATGGAATAGAATAAATCTTTTTGATATTTCTCTTCATATAGATTGTCATTCTTTAGTTCTATAAATAGCATGATTTGATTTAGTTTACGATGTTATAGAGTTTGTTTCCTTGTTCTTGGGAGAATTGATCTCATTCCAAATAGATCATTGTGGTCTTCTACTTCATTTTATATGTCTTTATTTAATTTTTCTATTTGAATTCATGAACAATCTTTTCCTTTTGAAAGTTATATTAGTTGTTTTTTAAACAATGATTCATGGAAACAAGATGTGCCTAATTCATACATGATCATCCTTTCAAGTCCATGATCATTTCTAGGAATGATCAAATTTACTTTTTATTGATGAAGTGTGGTGTATTTCATTTCCATAGTTAGTCTCATTGAATTATATTATGAAATATACTAAATAGAGTATTTTTGTAGAAGGTTCAAATCTCGAAGATTGAACACTTAACTACAACCTAATTTACAACACTCATGGATATAGTAAGGTATAATTCAACAATGAATTTTAATTTCATTCCATTTATTTCATGCAAGTGATTTCATGAGTAGGATCATCATTAATCATACTACAAATAATCTAATTTATCACATACTATGTTTTCATTTCACAATTTTACATACTCCCGAATCAATAATTAAATGTAACAAGATTTAGACATATAGATCAATTGAAAGTGCTCCTTTGTCACTATATCATTTGGGAAGATCCTTCCAATGAGAATTTTATTGTTGGTTATTTATCCCCATGCATGCGAACAAGACTCTGGTCAAATCACTATGGATTTTGGCCTTGACATTCTTCAAAATCGGAACTAGAACTACATCCAACATCTTCAACTCTTATAAAAAATAATGGATGCTTGAATCACACTCAAGGATAACTTCGGAAATGCCAACCCTAACAATATATGTTTGGAAATTATGAATGATATTATTCTATACTCCCTTATGTTGAATGTTATCTTCAACCTCACCTTAATTGGCAGAGGACTTGAACTTGATTAATTCCAATGCCTTTAGGAAATCTAATTTCAATTAATGTGAATAAATGGTTGTGTCACAAACTTGTGCTAGACACCTTACTTAATCAACCCTTGAGGCTCAAGTATAATTAATCTAACTAGATATTGTGACTTTTTAGTGTGTGGAAACCTTTGGTAGCATTGAGAAATGTCTTCTTTTCTTGGTCCCCTATCTTTGGTGGGTTTGTTGTAGGCCAAAGACTAGTTCATCTTGGAATCCCTGAGCCTTTGTGTCATTCCTACAAGCTGTGAGAAAGCCTTAAGCATCTATTTTTGGCTTTGTTGTTTTTCTAAGTCATCTTCGAATTGGGTCTCACATTTATAACGTTGACTCCTCATTATTTTTCTTTCATGGAAATATACCATGTTAGGGGGGGAATTACACTAGGTTTTCAAGTTTTATGTTACCTGGAAATTCATTAGAATTGAAGTTTTATTAGGAATTTGGAAAAAATGTATTTATATTTAATTAAGGATAAGCATACGAGTTTATTTTAAGATGATGGTGCATTGATGCGTGATAATATTTCATTGTGGATCATATTCCATTGTCAATTAAAGGTGGAATAGGATGTGTTGCACTTGCACCAACACCTAGAGCACTAAGGTGGAGAGGCATGAACCATGGATAGGGTTCCATGTGTCAAGTAGTCTCAACAGAGCAATAGAAGGCATAATTACATAGATAGTGATGTTGTGAGGGAGAGGAGTTGCATAGTGGACCATCTGACCCTCCTACACAAGAATTTAATTATAAATTCCCAACTCTTGTGCTTGTGATTTTAGATAATGAGAAATAAATTGAAGATGGTGATTGGGACATTGTTTCTCCTAACATATAGTCTATGGATGATGGTGGAATCCTTCTAATAATGACAACCATGATCCTCCTCTTTCTCTAGGTCTGATTTTGACAACGACTTAAATGAATTTTATTCATAGTTGATGTCATTCATTTTTGTTCCTTAATAACAAAAACAATTGAGACATTTAATTTCACTGTTATATGGACAAGAGGTTTTCACAAACAAATCTATTGAAATTTTGTATGTCGATGTGAAAACATAGTTTTGCAAGATTATTTGAGGCAATTTTAGCATTGCTTTTGATCCCATGGCCAACCATATGGCCCTTTGTTTTTGTAAATATCCCTATATTTACATGTTGATACTGAGAGGGGGGTGAATCAGTATCAAGTATAATTTAAAAACCTTTTTCAACTTATAATTAAACCATTCAATTATATCCAATGAGCAATGAACAATAGTATAAGAGTTACACCAATACACCACAATACACCATGCACAATATATGATAAATAATCAATAGTTTTTGTTCAAGGGAAGTAATGACTTCCAAAGGTAGCTACAACATCCAAATGTAGAGGGAGGGATAAACCTCCAAGAGAAAGATACAATCCTCCAATATCAAGAGAGAGTTGAAATATCCATCCTTGCCCCTTCCTTCCACCCAATAATATATGAGAGATAATAAAACGTTCCATTAAATCATCACCATCAACCAATCATCACATAGAACCTGATAATGCTTCCTGAGACTTCTTCAATTTATGCAATTCTTCAATTCTTGGAGTACTTTGATCCTGTAGATAATATTACTCAATGTATTCTCTGAAACTCCTCC